>JARHVA010005400.1:722500-822500 GCA_037957365.1 Torreya grandis | reverse complement strand
CAACATTAAAGACTCTCTTACTTTCTACAAAAATCATAAAATACTTAACTTGTATAACTCATACATTACCATAAATAGGCACTGCCTCCATTTTTATGACATCCACTCAAAATCAAAATGTAAATCTGTTGCACTGCTTTGCACTACAATGAAATGAAAACCTTAATAATAGATATTCTTGGTGAGTGGATAAAATCATTAATTTAATGTTTGTTAAGTAAATAGATATTCATATGGTGACATTTTTTGCCACATGTTTCCCATTACTTGAGTAAAACCCTAATTTATCATTTAACAAGTTGAAGTGAAACACCATTGGTAGGATTTTATTGATTGTAGAGGTTGTATCGGTGCTGTAGATTTTTTCCTTCCAAAGTCTTCCAAGTCACACCTTAGGGAGTCTTTGTGGATGATAACATGTGATTAGAATTCACTAGTACAAAACACCCTATGTACAAATCCAAAATTAAATATATGTCTATTTTTAAAGCATATTAATAATTGTACATTTTTTTAGTGTTACAATAATTTCATGTCCTTTCTCATGCCTAAAATTGCTCATTGTTCCTTTCAATAGAATACTATAGGGTGACTAAGTCCATGTGGTTTGATATCAACTTACAAAAAGACATATATATATAGAAGATATCTTTGTTGATGGTGCAATATTGTTTGATTACATGAATCATTTTGCATCAAACACATGGGGTAAGAGTTTGTGAGCATAGTGCTCATAAATTTAGGCTAGTTTCTAGAACTACCCTTTTGATTTCACAATCAAAACCATGGTGTACCCTTTTATATTGTGTTGTAACAATATATTTTTTAGACATTTTTTTTAGATTGAAAAACATCCTTCTCTACCAAGCACATTCAACACTATCTCATCCTAAACCCCACTACCATTAGGTTTATCTTCCGTTCTATCTCTCGGCACCTCCTTCCTCTTATTTTTTGTACTATTAACAATATTAACCACTCTATCTTCCTTTAAATTATTGTAGACAATTCTTTGATCTTGTTTGCCTCTACTCTAGATAAGAGCGAAACTCCTATCACTTTCTCCATCAACACATGATCATCAAAATGTGTCATAAGATGATTCTTGTGCTCATCCTTATCCTCTTTTCCATTCATGGGATTCAAGGAAAACCTATTTCCATCCTTATTAACATTCATAGTCATAGATCTCTCATCATACAACTTCTTCTTACCAAATTGTTAGAATCTCCCTAAGAAAACATGCCATGCATGCATGGTTAAGACGTCACACTACAATCTACATTTATACTTCACTTCAATCACTCAAAATATCTAAATTACCCTCCAACAAGTAGCACCCTATGTATGGCCCTGTGTTGGTGTACATGACAAAATTAGCTTGCAGACCATATGAATGCATACTAACTTACCTCAACTTCCTCTATCAACCACAATATTGTAACATAATTACCTTTTGTCTTATATTAAGTAAAAAAATGTGTCTCCTTTATTACTATTCACTCTTCTTCACAACCTTCAAGACACTCTTGATAGCTAACCAAATATTTCCTTTCTCTAATTCTATTGTATACTCGAGTTCCATGGAATTATATTCCTCTTTTTCATTCATAGATGTTTTTTGTTCTATAGGAAGTTCCTCTCCTTACTTGTTGATTTGGCACTCGAGAGATGCTACCTCCTTTCTCATTCCACTAGTGATTTCCTTCATTGGATGGTTATCATTTACAACTATCAAACCTCATTCTTCATCTTGATACACTTTTTTACCATTTAGAAAATTTGTCTTTAATTCGTAAAGAATATAGGTATGTTTCTTCCATAATATATGTCCTCACTTAGTTGAGTTCATCTTGAATATTTAACTAAATTCTAGTGATGCATCTTTCCACCTTCTCTTGGCCCATATCAGTATGAGGAACCTAGAGTGTAATATTATATAACTCTTCCATGTAGTTCTTCACACTTAGCTCCTTTTGCCTCATTTTTTTAAACATATTTAATAATCTAGTTTATAATCTCTAGACATAAATTTTCCTTACAATTTTCAACCATCCTCTTTTAATAGGTAATCATTTTTTACTACATCTATTCATCTCAAATTTTATCTCTTTACACCATAGGGCTACATGAAATTTCAATTTGGTCTGGCCCACCTTCACCTTCCTTTGATAATCCACTTCATTAAATGCAAAATAATCATCCATCTCATTAAAGCAACTAATCAATTCCTAGAGATTTAAAGTTCCTAAAAAGCATGAAACTTTCACCTTAATTTCTCTCCAAATATATGAAATATCTCTAAAAATTATATCATTTCTTTCATCCAATTTCTCATGTGATATTGTACCATATTATACTCCCATATCTTCATTTTATATATCACTTACATCATACCTTGAGATGAATCTCCTTCTTCTCTCTTAAAAAATTGATAATCTTGTTTGCAAAAACCTCAACATCTCTACAATCTCATCCAACCTTCCTAGCATATTGGTAGCTAGTGCTCTAGTTTATCCCAACCCTCTTAGTGGAAATATATGGACCCTCACTCAACCTAAACCTAATACTGGGATATCTTATTCATAAACATACATAGGCCACCCACTCCTCTAGAGCACACTTCGATCACTTTTTTATCTACCTAACTACATAAAGTGGAAAACATTTAACTCTTTATCACTTAACTTATTCAATCTACCCATTATTTTCCTAATGAAAGATAAACTCACTCTCACTTATTCCATATCTATCGTCTTACTTTGGTACCAATTGATTTAGTGAAGGATTAGGGGTCTAATGAAGGACACCATTTTCATTACATCTTACTACTCAAAACAAACACACATATACATGATATTGAAACCAAAATTAACACTTTATTTCTATTTATTTAGGTACACAAAAAAATCACACTCTCTCCCCTAAGACTACATCATAACAAAAGAATTCTCTCACACACAATCCCTTCACTAAATTATACACAACTTTTTGATTTTATTAGTTTCGTACTATCCATACTCACTCATAAGTTATTCTCCCCTTTAGTCTACCTACTCCAAATCACTTCATCAAATTTTGTATCTTATTTCGTGACATTTGGTATCCCCATCAACCATGAAAATTCTCAAAATGATAAGATGATTTTTTATGGGTCATTACTGGGTTTGGTTAACTGTTATGGGTGAGAGTGTTGGTTACACAACCTACATTTAATGTAAACTTACATTAATATATAATTTAATCATGAGATAGGTAAAAATATGTTTCACAACATAAAACCTCTCATTCGTCCTTCTTGGACCCTTTTGAAGGGTGACTAAGTCCATGTGCATTAATGCAAAGTGTTGGAAACAAACAAACATAAAAGATATCTTTCGATATGAAATAATACATGTCTAGAGACCAAATTTTTACACAATACAATTATGATAAAATAATAGGTAAGTATAAAATTAATTATACAACTCTATTCATCGAGTTTGGTGTTCAAAAAACCTCACTCACTTTTTAGTAATTTCATATGCATCCCTAAGAAATTGATCTCCTTGTTTGAAACCCTAATAGGGAAGGTGAACCTATAAAGGATATGGAATTTTTTTATGGGGGGACATTTTTAGGATCAACATGGTTTTAAATCACCAACCAATTATCAATCCCCTTAATGGTTCACAATATTTTAAATAACATGCCAAGTATGATGGAATTCAACCAGGTGTAGACACCTAAATCTGGCCACCAATAACCTCCAACCAAGCTTTTGACCAATTTCTACCCAAAATGCATAATTTGGCCTAAAAACACTAAAGAACATTAAAAGATTTGAAACTGAAATATTCAAGTGCCAATTTTGGCCAAGGTATCCATAAATGGGATAATACAATTTATGGGCTAGCTAACTTTGATCAGATCATTCTGAGTCAAAATGCCAATTTTATACCTAGGTGCTCTGGATTGATCTTTCTTATCAAATCTATTTTACAATACACGTGCCTTTGTTATTTATTGTTGGTAAAATCCTAAATGGGATAACCGATCCAACACATCTGACATTGACTTCTAATTCCAATCCAATCAAATTTTAGACCAATAACAAGGCATTTTAATCAATTTGAGTAATTTGTGCATAAAGTGATTAAACATGCTTAAGAGATAATTAATCCAAATCAAAGCCTAATCAATAAATCCATGGAAATTTTTTGAATAATTTGTTTTGGAAATGAATATTGAATATCTACATCATCATGTGACCTCATTTCTTGGGAAGACATCCCTAGGCCATAAATGCCACAAATATCAAGATTCATGCCTCCCATGCCTCTTCAAAGCCCTCCATGCCTCTTAATTACTCCTCTATCCCAAATATTGATGAGCCTATTTATAAATTTTAATTACATAATTAGATTAATCCTTAGCCACACATCTCAATCTTCACATGGATGGTTTAGATTGATTCTGATCAATTTCAAAAATCTATAAATAGAGAGACCATGAACATTATTTTTAATCTATTTTGGTGCAAAGTTATTATGCTCAAATATATTCAAAATCTTAATTTGTGCAAAGTTATAATGCAAGATTGGTTCCAAAAGCTTCAAGAAACTAGTGTTACCATGCCAAATTGATTCCAAGCCAAGCCACAAGCCAAAGGTGCCAAGGAGAGATGGAGGTAGTAAAGCTTCGATTGCCAAGGAATTCATGAGCACAAGACAAGAAATCCACTACAACAAGCATTTTAGAGCATCCAAGAGAGGTAAAAGAAGGTTTTATTTGTATTTTAGTTATGTGTTTTATTCATTTTTATTAACTAAGCTTTCCCTAGTGTCTAGGCCTAGAGATGTTATGCTAGTTAGTGTGTTTCTTTCATTTTGTTTTCATTTTGAAACTAACACCATACTAACCATCCTCTTTTGATTCAAATTACTAGTTCACATATGACACACTTGGTGGGACTAGATGCATCCTGCACATGAAGAAGATCATTATGTAACTTTAAAATATTCATTTGGATCATTAAAACTCTTGCAATTTGATTTTCTAACATTATTTTGCCATTTTTTTGGTCATAGGTTTACACAGTAACCAACGTTGGTTAGGTAAACTATCATCAATTGGGTGGCCATCATCGATCACTATTGGCATAACTGATGTCAGTTAGATAACTATCATCAATTAATAAGTGTAACTATCATTGATTATAGAACTGTTGTCAGTCACTATGTTTCTCTTAAAACACAAACTCGAGAGATCTTTTTTTGAACTACATAGATATTTCTCTTCGGGGTTGCATAAATTTGGTTAATCAATTACCCAAATTTGAAAATCATTGATGGTTTGTTTGTTCAAAACCTATCTTCATCATTATTTGTGCCTTTATTTGGGAGAATGTAGTCTTTATTAAAAGATCCTTTTGTCTTATGCCTTATGCTAACTAATCATGTTTATGTTTGATTATGTGTGTTGAGTCTATGTCAAAGTTGTTTCCAAACTTGTTAGATTAAATCAAATCACATCAGACTTTATTTCAAGTCTATATTTTAACGTCATTTGGCCAAAAGTCATAGCATATGTTTGTTTTTTTGAGCCTAGCTTTTGACTCTATGTTTGGACAAAAGACCTAATAACTCAAATTTTCCCTTTCCTAGTTTAGACCTTGTTTGGAACACTTTGACCTCAACATTTGACATGTCATTTTTTCTTCAGATGCTTGACCTTTTATGTGTATGAAATTTGACATTAGACATTTAATGTTAGACTATTTTATGCCAAGTCTTAGCATATATCATTTTTGAGATACAAATCCACTTTCAAACCATATTGGAGTTACAACTCCACCCCTTCAACCAAGTTAGACTAAGTTTGAACCATTTGTCCTTTGGATATTTTTTTAAGTTTATAAAATTCTAAGAATTTTTGTTTCAGATCTTTCATCATTTATGTAGATATATTTCACTACACTTATGGTGGAGTTATGTACAATCCAACTTATGATATAATGGCTGCACAAAATCCCACTAGGAACCCCTATAGAGAAATATTTTTTAAGGAGTTTTATTATTCTCACTACAATAATCCATATGGGGAACATAGTCAAAATTCACAAAATCTAAATCAAAACCTAGATTGGCATGAAGAGCCTTATGAGGAGGACTTTGAAGACCTAACTATAGATAATGTTTTTTGGGATATGGATCCATACCCTCTTTACAATAATTTCAATAGGAACAATAAAATCAAAAAACCACACCTAAGCCAACAACATATACCATATTATTTCACATTTCCATGCCATTGCCATTGTTACATATCCTTTTTCCATTATCACATATTCTTACCATTTACCCCATCACTTGGGGGCAACCCTCTTACAATTTTATCTAATCTATCAAAAATCATGCCATCTTATCATTCAATTCCTATCTAGACCAAAGCCTATTTTTAGTCATCCTACCCAATCCTATTTTGATCTTGGTTCATTTGGTTCTTCATACACCTTTTTTGAGAGGATTATGATCAAGTTTCAATAATCAATCCAATCCATGTTTCAATGACAGTCTATGAAAGTAGTGTGATAGTTGATCTGGCAAGATATCTTTCATCTTATCAAGTTTGTTCATGTGACCCTGATTATAACCACCTATGGGCAAATCAGTGTTTCACTTGTCTTGCTACTAATTATAACCACTTAGGGGTAAATTAGTGTCATTTAACTATGCCATTGTATTCTATTTATAACTGCCTATGGGTAAATTATGGATAACACTTATTTATCATGAATTACCGCATCACCCTGCAATTACTATTTTCATTTAATTGGCCATTTACCAGATTTAAGAATTTGTTGGGACCTAGTTATTTTTTCCTTGCCTTTTGTGTGGATGGAATTAATATGACTTAAGGTCATTTTAGGACTATGTGGGTCATGCTCAATTCATGTTGAGGTCACCTCAATCCCCCTTTATATACTCTCTCACTTTTTTGTGAGCAACTTAAGCCAAATGCTCTCACTATTTTGTGAGTAGTTATCTTGTCATTCTTAATCGAGTTAAGATACCTCAAAATGCCAAAAACATTCATAAATTTTCAAAAATCTAAAAACATTTATCCTGTCTAAGCCTAGTCAGTTATCCTTGACCTGCCTTATTGGGGCATTGTCATTATTAGGATGCTTTCTTTTTCTTTTGTTTTTAGGATTTCTATTTGTTTGTTTATTTTAGGTTGTTTGTTTGTTTGTTTGGATTTTTGCTTTCCTGTTTGTTTGCTTTCAGCATTGTTGCCTCAACTCAGTCTATATGTGTTCATTGGGTGATTCCTTGAGCACATTATTCTTGAGTCCATCCATATTCATCCATTAACATTTTCAACATGATTTTTATAATTGGTGAATTATTTTTGAGTGTTTATTGGATCGAGAGTCAATCCTTATGAATTTTTTGGCCAAGTCTTCATGGTGTTCTATCATGATACCTACCATCACATGTTATAGCAAAAATCAGCTTCAAAAAGGTCTACAATCAATGGAGCCACAAAAGTTTCTCCTTGGTATCTTGGCGAATCCTCCCACCCACCTTGATCAATATCACTCATTTGACCATTCTAGTTGTATCATTGGTAATAAGGATGAGCATCTCCTCATTGGTAGGTACAACTAAATTATTTTTAATGATCAATCCTATTCTTCTATCCATCTCTTTCATCACTTTGCACCTGCTCATCTTTAATCTGTATTCAAGGTTATATCCTTGAGTTATGATTTCTAATCATCTCTAATTCGGGCACCATTAGTTTTAGCCAATCCAAGTCTGCTTAATGATTATAACCACCTATGGGCAAATCATTATTTTGACTTTTATTCTTGATTATAACCACCTTTGGGCAAATCAACATCCTTTTTACATCAATACACACAAGCATTTCATTATTTGGATTAATCTCAACCATGGATTAATTCCACCTTTCTTCTTGTTTCTTTTTGAGGGAATATCCATCAATAAATGTGATGTCTACTCCCTCAAGGGGGTATCATCATAGGCTTCCCAAAACCATTTGGAGCTTTAATATTTAATCATCATATTCTTATTGGTATATAGGCCATCTCTCATTATTTGAGAATATATTGCTTTTCCTATGGTTTGCAACATCTTCCCAAATAAGGGCAAACTATAGACACCTAAATCTGGCCACCAATAACCTCCAACCAGGGTTTTGACCAATTTCTACCTAAAATGCATAATTTGGTCTAATAACACTAAAGCACATTAAAAGATTTGAAACTACATATTCAAGTACCAATTTTGGCCAGGGTATCCCTAAATGGGGTAATGCAATTTATGGGCTAGCTAACTTTGATCAGATCATTCTGAGTCAAAATGCCAATTTTGCACCTGGGTGCTATGGATTGCTCTTTCCAATCAAATATATTGCACAAGACATGTGCCTTTATTATTTTTTGTTGGTAACATCTTAAATGGGATACTGGATCTAACACATCTGACATTGACTTCCAATTCCAATCCAGTAAAATTTTAGACCAATAACAAGGCATTCTAATCAATTTGAGTAATTTGTACATAAAGTGCTTAAACATGTTTAAGATATAATTAATCCAAATCAAGGCTTAATCAAGAAATCCATGGAAAATTATTGAATAATTTTTTTTGGAAATGAATATTGAATAAATACATCATTAGGTGACCTCATTTCTTGGGAAGACATCCCTAGGCCAATAATGCCACAAATATCAGGGTTCATGCCTCCCATGCCTCATCAAATCCCTCCATGCCTCTTAATTTCTCCTCTATCCTAAATATTGATGAGCCTATTTATCAATTTTAATTACATAATTGGATTAATCCTTAGCCACACATCTCAATCTTTAGATGGATGGTTCAAGTTGATTCTGATTAATTTCAAAAATCTATAAATAGAGAGGCTATGAACATCATTTTAAAGCTATTTTGGTGCAAATTTATTGTGCTCAAATATCTTCAAAAGATTAATTTGTGCAAATTTATAATGTAGGATTGACTCCGAAAGCTTCAAGCAACTAGTGTTACCATGTCAAATTGATTCCAAGCCAAGCTAAGCCACAAGTTAAAGGTGCCAAGGAGAGATGGAGGTAGCCAAGCTTCTATTTCCAAGGACTTAAGGAGCACAAGCCAAGAAAGCCACTATAAAAAGAATTTTGAAGCATCCAAGGGAGGTAAAATAAGTTTTATTTTGTAGTTTAGCTGTGTGTTTTACTCATGTTTGTTAACTAAGCTCTCCCTAGTGTCTAGGCCTAAAGATGTTATGCTAGTTAGTGTGTTTCTTTCATTTTGAACTAACACAATACTAACCATCCTCTCTTAAGTCAAATTCCTAGTTCACACCAGGTAGTCCAATATGATGTAATATCTAATCTACTATGAATTTTAAGGCTATAATGAATGATTGATATTTCATAGAATGTAATATTAAATTCTCTTCACATCTCCTAATAGTTATAAATTCCTTCTTAAAATGATTACATTGATTAGATTTATCATTTTTATGATGAATTTCATAAATTCACTAATGCACTCATTGATCCATAAACAAGGTAGTTAAACCACTCTAATCATCCCTAAAATGGATCTTTTACTTTAACTCAAGAAGAGGTTCAATAAAACACCTATTATATACTAATTTTATTGAAGAAAATAGAGCTAAGAAGTGCTAAAAATGAAAGTACAACATGTTTAATATAAATGAGAGGAAAAGAGAACATAAACACATAAGAAAACAAGGATTTAAAAGAAGAAAATATATATCTGGGTGAGGAAATTGTGCTCCCCCTTCCACTATGTAATCCAAAAAATTACATGATACTACCAAAACATGGCCTTTGTGAATATATATCCAATACTTTATATTCAAACCTTGCAAATAAGTTTGCTTTAAACATTTCATACACTTATTGAAATGTACCACACATGAAACAATGATTAAAACACTAATAAAAATTAAAGACAACCTAAACCAAGACCCAATATTGCTGACTTGCAATGTGAATCCATATTTAAGAATATTAGATGTATTTTTCATTGCACATGAATTGTATTTATGATCTCTCATATTGGGATTCTTCTAAGAATTGTAAATAAACTAACAAACAATGGAACGAATTAACATTTGTAACCATTCAACTTTGGGCTTTTTATATTATGAAATTTTTTCCAATATTTGCAAGACAAGATAATTTCAAGACTGTCAGGTCAATTACACAATCTCCACCTACAATAACCAATGGTGATGAAACCATTTGTTTTATTTTGAAACTACCACCATAAAAATAATGGTGGTTCCATTATCTTAAACAAATACCTTATTTGTTAGAGTTAAAACAACCTACCTTCATGACCGTGGAGATGTATAGGTCACCCCCATTGTGACTCTACCAACATAACATGTCTATATTTATTTTTTACATATAAAAATGCCTTATATAAGTGTCTTACAAACATTAATGAATTACACAATTGGGTATAGTGGAAACAAATAGTATATAAGATTAGTATAATGGATCTATATTTAGATCATACCTCCCTAGTTTGAGGATTTTAAGTTCGTAGAAGCTTTATGAACATGGTAGATGATGAAATATATTCCACACATCTTCTCTAGAACACCATTTCATTTTTATAGGTAGTTTTTATTTTAACCCAACTAGCCAATGCTCTTTCATTTCCCTTCATGCTTTCATTTCCTTCATTTATAGCACAACATAATCCTCTAATTCCAATTGAATGTTAAGAGTGAGGTATTCAATTAAAGGTATCAACATCTTTTCATCTTCATTGTCTAATATACAAGGCTAAAAAAGATGTAAGTTATCAACATTGATAACTAAATAAAAAAACATATGAGGAAAATAAAAAAATTAGGCATTTCCCCCCACTTATTCCAAAATTTCAAATGGACCATAATATTCATGTGGATTTTATGCATATCAAATATATTTAAGGGGTATGATCCTCTCATTTTAGGACCAATGATTAATCACTCCAAGGCGTGAGTTATGGTTATTCAGTTTTGTAAATAACCAGGTGGTGGAATATAGTTATAGTGTAGTGTTTTTTTTTTACCTTGGATGGTTTGGATATGAATTATGTATATATTATAACCTAAGAATTGTATGCATTAACCTAAAGTAGATAGAGTAGTCTAAGCTACAATGGATGAGATTAAAAAAAATAAAAGGAAGGAAGGGCAGGGAAGAAAAAAAGGGGCTCTGTGATTTTAATTGAAGAATAAACCCTTCCAAGTAGACCAACTATATTGGGTTGAGTATGTGTCACTAAATAATATAATTTTTAAGCTAGATGCCAGAATAAAATATGATAAACATAGTGAAGAGTCTAATGGAATAATTTAATAATAATTACACAAATGTTGATTAACCTTGTTTAAGGATAATTAATCCAAATAAAGAGCTTAAGGGATTATCCATTAGAGTTAAATATTTATTTTTTAAAATTGATTCCTATTAACTACATCATTAGGTGACCTCAATTCTTGGGAAGACATCCCTAGGCCATAAATGCCACAAATATCAGGATTATGGGTCACCCATGCCTAGTTAATGCCTCTCATGCCTCTTTAATGCCCCTTCTTCCAAGGTCATGATGAAGATAATTATGGATTTAATTCCAAATATTAGGATTATCCATGGCCACACATCTAAATCTTGAGATGGACAATCATGGTTGATCCTGACCAATCTCAAAAATCTATAAATAGAGAAGCCATGAACATCATTTCTAAGCTATTTTGGTGCAAGGTTATTATGCTCAAATATATTCAAAAGGATTTGTATTAGATCGTATATATTTTTTGCAAGCTTTACTGATAGGCTAGTTTAGTGATTTGGAATCAATAGCCTAGGTTTTATGGAGTTTTCTTGACACATTGTAGGAGCTTACCACCATTGTTGACAAAGACAAGGATGTTTGATTAAGGGAGAACATGTTTTTGAGACACATGGGTATGGTGAATCCATTTGGGAAGGTAATATGATATTTCTTTCTATCCTTTGTAATTCCCATAGGAATAGATAGGCTTGGTTTGTTAGTTATTTATGCATGTTTCTTTATTTATGGATTAATGCTTGACTAACTTGCTTTGTAATCCTCTCTCCATCTTAGCACAACTGATGGGATCAAATGCATCTCACACCTAAATAAGATCACTTTGCAAATCTAAAATATCCATTTGGACCCTTAAAACTCGTGCAAATTGATTTTTTTACTTTATTTTACCATTTTTGTTTGCCACAATTTTATACAGTAACTGATGTCAGTAGGAAATATTGACATCTATTACCTAAATTAATCGATATTAGTCAACAAAATTGACATCAATTAGATCTCAGTTAGCTAGAGTAACTAATGTCGATGGTAATACCTGACGTCAGTCACTATGGTTTTTTCCAAAAACACAGACCTGAGAGCTACTTTTCCAAAGTTTATTATTTCAAGCTAAAAAGAGCTTCAAAACTAAGAGACATGCTGACATTTTTGATTAAAAAAAAGTTTTTGTTTTGATAAAAACAAGTTTAAATCACCTCTTACATGCTTAAAAAATTAATTAAGAACTTTGTTTTGGTGTTTAACAAAGAATTTAAATGTTTTGGTAAATGTTTTCAAAGTTTGCAACTAATTACAAGGGGTCAAATGAACATCACCAAAAATTTCATTTGGGTTTAAAAATTGAACACACTTTTCAATTTTTATTTGCAATAGTTTTTAACTTGGATCTTGTTTGGAAAAAAAAGGAATGTTGTGTGTATGCTCTTCCATTTGTCCCTTATAGGGAACCCTTGGAATCAAAAGTGCCATTCCTATTACAAATTGCCTAGTCCAAGGCTTAGAAAGAATGTCATATAAAACACTCCCCAAAAACTCATCAAAGTTTGGGTGACCTTGAAAACAACCCTAAAGTCTTTTTATTTTATGATTTCTTTGTTTTCATGCAAAGTTATTTTGTGAGGGGGATTCCATTACCTCCCATGAGTTATTTAGGGAAGCTTTGACCTAGGGTTTTACCTCCTAGTAATGACTTCATTTGACTCCTTTGGAGTTGCACATAAGATGTATTTACATTTGGACATCACACTACAGTGAACGAATAGTAGGTTGTAGTGGTTGTAAAAAAGACTAGACCTTTTTACAACTAGCCAATGTCATGGTCACCTAATTTATGTGCTTGTCTTTTACATCATTTTATGTGAATGTCATTGTGAAATTGATTCCCCTAGAATGATCAAAAACTTTCTAGTTTAGTAGATCCCACTTTTCCATACCTTGTTAGTCTAGGCTTAAGATGTTTTTTTTGTCATTATCTTACTTGGTCTTGATTTAGGTCTAAAACTACTTGTTAACTCAATGAACTTAACCAAAACACATTGTCCTCAATTTTATTGAGCAAGGGAGGCATTACATTGTCCAGATGGAAAATTCATCTTTTCCTTGTTTAAACTTGTTATCAAAAGCTTTGTGTCATGTGACCCACTTTGGCATAGTTATGCTTCCCAATTAAGTCTAGATATTTTACCCAATGTGTTTAAATCCTTCATTTATAATACACATTCAAAATTGAACCTTTTTGAGTTCTAAGGGTTGGTGTGTCAAAGTGGGTTCACTATTTGCACACTAAGCTTGTTTTAACTTGGGTTCAATTTTCCATTTGGATTGAAGGTCATTTATTAAGACTCAAAATCACATTATCATCTTGGTGGACTTAATTCATCTTGTGTATCACTCATGCTTTGAGTCTTAGAACATATTTTATCCTACTAGAATCATGTGGCAATGTTGTGCTACCCATTTGGTCCTAGCTTTATACTTAGTGATTTGCGTATGTTTTTACATCTTGAGTTGCTTAGTTCATTTTGTCTTCTTAATAATCCAAAGAGATTTCATCTCAACTTCTAGGGTCAACTTGTTAAAGTTGAAGCTAGATTTTACAGTGTGGGTGTATCACAAAGATCTAGTCTTTGGTGTACTAATTTTCACCTTGGGTCTTTGAGTTACCTTATTCTCTTCCGATTTGTACAATTTCAACTTTACCAAAGGTTGAGTAAACTCATGAACCAAATCTTCTAAATTATGCATGGTCTCAAACCAACCTCCCTTCTAGTCTCATTGGTACCTTGGTTATTTGTTTAAAAGAAATCCAAATTATACTTTGATTAGTTGCCAAACATTGGTCCAATGTTAGTCAAATATATAAAACAAATATTTTGAAACATGATTCAAAGGTTCACTCACAGTGGGGCCTCTTATGGCTTTAGTTATGAGGATGAGAAATTTTATGATGGTCAAGATAACCCCATTATTTTTTATGACATCCCCATAGTAGTAGGATTCAAAGATGATTACAAAGGATATCAACCCCAAGAAGATCAAGATGAAGCCCTTCTTAGATTGATAGAATTAGGTGCTAGACTATCTTTTGACTTTCCTATAGAACAATTACATACCTTAGTTAGTGAAGGAGAAAAACGATGGTAAGAGAAATATTTTGCATAAATAGACATAACTTCTTCCTCTAACAAAGGAAAGGAAATACAAATAGAGTCAAAAACCACAAATTTGGATCTTCTAGCTAAGATCAAGATAATAAGCCAATGATATGCAAATCAACTTGTCAGAGACTTAACTGACTCTCTAGTTGCCACTTCATTTCATAATAATGATTTGAAAGAACATGGAGATATGGTTGAAAGTACACAAAAAGTATTAGATGAGAACATTGCCATAGTGGATCAAGGTAATCTAAACAAATAGTTAAAATCACAAGAGACCTTACAAGATGTTCCATTTGACACAGAACATACATTCTTCAATCATCGATAACCTCTTGTTACTTTACAAACTCAAAAACCCAAACATTCAGTCTGAATCGAGGAAATCCTTCAAGTTAATTTGGCTAGTTCTTTTCAACCAACCCAAAGATTGGTAAATAAACATAGGAATTTCCAAAATCAACAATGTTTGAAACAACCAAATTTAGGGAATGTTTTCCAATCCAAAAGTCAATGGCTTATGTTCTCAACTCAAGGGGAAAATTAGAACCAAGTTATGGATTAAAAGGTATATGCTCCTTATATATTCACACAAAACCAGGGGCACATTCCACTCCAACAAGAACAAAACTAGGGGCACATTCCACCCCAATAGCAACAAAACTAGGGGCACATTCCACCCCAACAACTACAAAACTAGGGGCACATTCCACCCCAATAATAACAAAACTAGGGGTATATTCCACCCAAACATAAATAAAACTAGGGGTACATTCCACCCCAAAAACAACCAAACCAGGGGCACATTCCACCCCAACAACAACAAAACTTGGGGCACATTCCACCCTAACAACAACAAAATTAGGGGCACATTCCACCCCAACAACATTTTATCCAATCCATAAATGTACCAAACATGCAAGAATGGAACTCTATGAAGGAAAATGTCCAAATATTGGAGATGAATAATAGAGTCAAAAAGTATAAATTTGATGAGATATACCCATATCCATTTGATTTATCAATTCTCCAAAACCCCTTTCCACCTCATTTTGAGGCACTCATGTTTGACAAGTATAAAGGGAAAGGAGATCTGCGTGAACACATACAAGCATTCTTTGTCTTATGTCAAGAGGTTGCTTATAGTAGTGAGTACTTACTATGACTATTTTTATGAAGTTTAGTAGGACAAGCCCTTGATTGACTACTTAAACTACCCAAAGGATCAGTTATAGATTGGAATGAATTATTAGAAAAGTTTGTTAACCATTTATCATACAACATAGAACATGAATTAATTGCCATTAACTAATGAAAATCTAAGCAACGTGATGGTGAAATTTTATATCATATCTGCAAAGGTGGAGAGCATTGATAACCACTTTCAACATAATTCACTAGACAAATAGTTGGCTGATATCTTTGCATAGAATTTACATCTTGAAGTTGTGCATAATCTACAGTTAGCTTGTGCTAACTCATTTGAAGAAATTATTGACAAAGGAGTACAGATTAAGAAATCTCTTATTATTAGGGGTCTTGTTAATATTTTTATGTAAGTTTAAGCATCTAATTAGACTAAATCACCAACTCAAAAAATTATGCAAGATAAGCCTAAGGGCTTTAGAAAAAATAAGAACATGGTTAGAAATGGAGTGACAAAAACAAGACATGTACAAAAGGTATAACCTATGCCTCCTTTAAATGTACAATTAACTCCCCCGAATCCACTACCTACTTTGTAGAGACAACCTTTATGAAGGACATTTCATAACAATTTTAGAGTATTTATAAAGTTAGAGAAATTAGTTGAAATAGTGTTACAAAATCTCTTTATAGCTAATTTAATTATATGGGTAGTATAAGGGCCATTTCCTCAAGATCAGCCAAAAGCAGACTAGTACAAAGAGAATGAATGGTGTAACTTTCATCATATTGTTGGTCATGGTGCATATCATTACATTCAATTATGACATATAATTGAGGAATTTATTAAAAGTGGTGAATTGGAAATTAAGTTGGCCCCTAATCAAGACACAAATTAGGATATGGGAATCTACAAAGACCCCTGTCCTTGACATGATCCACCACCACCAAGAAACAATCAAAATGGTCCAATCAAGGACAAAAGTAGAATCAGAACCAACAACAAGGTCAGAATCATAATGAGCATAATCAGGATCATAATGCCCACACTAATATTGTGGCTTATAAAAATGTACCTTATGACTATAATAACACTATGGGATGCATTTTTTCAACCCACATTACCACTATTAATATGAAGCCACATGGCCAATCTCATGTTCTTCATAACACAAGACCCATTATTATAGGGTCAGCACCCTCTCCCCCTAGTAATACCATATTGAGTTTGCATCATCATGTTGCTACTCCATAATAACATTATCATTCTTCTAATTATAAAGGCTCCTCACAAACCCAAAATTATAGCAATACCGTTAGTCACCTACGAGTCACCATCCAAGGCTCGTTGCCTCACTCTTCTAATCATAATGACTCCTTGCCACTTCTAGGTTGTGCAGTTACAACTAGACACCTGCGAGTTACCTTCTAGGGCCCTTCATCCACTTCTTTCCATAAAGCCAATAAGAACATTGTGCCAATAGTTCCAAATCCAAATACTATCCCAATAAAGACTAAACTAATTCAATCCAAAGTTGAAAGGCCTTAAAGTTTAACATATCAATTAGATAAAACGCCTACACAAATTTCCATATTAGAACTCTTGCAAACATCTGATGTCCATAGAACCATCTTCAACAAACTTTTACAAGAGTCTATTGTGCCTAATGATATAAACCTTGAACAGTTACATAACTTATTTAGACATATATCTTCATTTTGTCAAATCACATTTGATCAAAAGGACATGTCCACCATCAGTCCAAACCATAATAACTCACTATACATTGAGATAATCATTACAGATCACAAGATCAAGCAGATTCTTATAGATAATGGTTCAGGGTTGAAAATCATATCTCTTAAATTGGTATGATGATTGGGTTACATGGATAAATACATTTAGCCAAAAACTATTACATCTAAGGCTTACAACAACACCAAGAGGGAGTCATCTGGTACAATTTGGTTTCCAGTCATGGTTGGGTCTATTTCTCATCATACATTATTCCATATTGTGGATATTGAGCTTCTTTATAACATACTTCTTGGTCATCATGGATCCATGCAGTACAAGTAGTTCCATCTACTCTTCAACAATGCCTTAAGTTTCCCCATGATGGGATTAAGGTTACTATTCCCATTGATTAGTAGCCCTACTAGTACTGCAAGCCTCTTGAAGCAAAGTTTTGTAATTATAACTATTGCCTAGGTTTAAAATTCATTACAAAAAAGAACAAATCCATTATTTCTCATCCATCTCCATCTAATTATATAGACCCTAGTGATCTAGCTTCCACTTCAGCTAATACATTTCCTATAGCTTTGGCCAAAAAGGTTATTATTAAAGATGCAAGCATCTCCATGTACCATCTGAAGGATGTCCTCCATATTGAAAAATTACCAAAATCCCCTAAAACATTTGGTAAGCCTAAAACTTTTTAGTCTCCTAATAGACCCGATCAGATTTGGCAACCAAAGAAGAAGCAACCAAAACCTCATGTGGTTTTTATACCTATAATTGTATAAAAGAAAGATCGAGAGGCTTTTATCGAGGGAGATTGGTTATATTCTGAAGGCCTTGTAGATTATTTTCAAAATCCAAAATATCCTATCCGTAACAGGATAATGGATCATCTTGACTATATAGGGAAAGGTCTTGGCCCATAGGCGCAAGGGATTTTAGAGCCCTTATCAGTGGGAGTTATCAATTGGAATTATGTTCTCAGATTTAAACCACCAGAGGATGACCTCATGACATTTGATAGTGACTCTTCTAAAGTGACTAGTAATGAGGCTCCTAAAAGTGACAACATCCTATTATAGCCTTTTTGATGAGCTTGCTGACTCAGATTTGTTTGATTCGAATGCCATATTGACCATAACACCTATTAGAGCTTCTCATCCTAAAGCAAAAACCTATCCTAGTGGTGCTTCAATTGCTAAATTAGACATTACATCTTTACCATTGGTGCTTCCCATCTTGAAGCAAACCCTCACTATAACCTATACCTTTGCCATCCTGAACTCATAGATTGGGATCAATAAAATTTGGTCATATGCCTTGATGAGTTTCAAAATGAAGAATAAATTGCAGAATACATGGGCCTACAAGATACAATCCCCATTGAGGATCATAAGCAAGGCTTTGATTTTTCACTAAATTATTTTGCCTACTTTGTAGAGCAAACAAACTTTCTTGGTCATAATAAAAAATAAACAGTGAGATATTCAGGTGAAAACCTCTTTGAGGCACTTGATGATCAGGGAAAAAGTAAATAAAAAGACAAGCCTTTGAGTGAAAACCTATTTCAAGTTCTCCTAGTTAGGAAATTTTGCTCATCCCCTTAGAACGTAGAAAGTCCATCTAGCCCAAGTTCTATAGCTAGTAGAAGCATCTCTTCATAACAACATCAAATATTTGAGCATATTGCTCTTGAGTTTCTAGAGGTTTTTGCTAATTGGCCTTTACCTGAGAAGATAAATTTTATTCTTCATATTATCTAGATCTTTGGGAGGAACAACAATACGATATAGTAGAAGAAGATGATCATGACCATACATTGTGTACAATTCTAGAGGATGGATCCACACTCCTTATGGAGACCACAACAAAAGTGAATCTGGGAACACATGAGGATCCAAAAAATGTTTATCTTGGAGCTTCCCTTACTGAAGTAGAATGTGAGCATATTATATCCATTCTTAAAGATTATATAGACATCCTTTCATGGGCATATTCTGACATGCTAGGGTTGGATCCAAATTTGGTGATGCATCATCTTATTGTTTACCCTGATGCTAAACTAGTCAAATAAAAGTTGAGAAAGATGCATCCATGCATAACCATTTTGTTTAAGGCCAAGTTAGAAAAAAATTTAGGAGATAATTTTATCAAACCATTGGACTAATTTGAATGGATTTCTAACATAGTTCCAGTAAGTAAAAAGACCCCAGGCATACGAGTTTGTATTGATTTTTGTGATATCAACACAACATGCCCCAAAGATGATTTTCCTCTACCCAACATCGAGATGGTTGTCAACTCAACTGCTGGGTATGTGATGCTATCCTTAATGGATGGATTTTATGATTACAATCAGATCAAGATATCCCGTAAAGATTAGCATAAGACTACATTCACCACTTTGTGGGGGATATTCTATTACCAAGTCATGCCATTTGGTTTGAAGAATGTTGGAGCCACTTATCATCATGTAATGACTATCAACTTCCATGACATGATGAATGAAATTTTTTAGGACTATGTTGATGATATACTAGCAAAATCAAGAACAAGATCTGGACACCTTGACATTCTATGAAGAATATTTGAGAGGCTTCATGCATATAAAGTCTGCTTGAATCCTAAAAAATGTGTCTTTGAAGTCACATCAAGAATTTTATTGTATTATAATGAGGGATTGAAGTCGACCTTCAAAGGTCAATGCTATTATGGAAATGCCTCCACCAAAAAATATTAAATAGTTGTGAGGTCTACGAGGCAAGACCTAGTCTATACGTAGGTTTATTTCTCAATTGGTAGATAAGTGCCACCCATTTACCCACGTCTTAAAGAAAGGGGTAACATTTTAGTGGGATGAAGATTGTCAGATAACATTTGAAAAGCTTAAAACATATTTGGCCAATCCACCAGTTTTATGACCTCTGACACAAGGAAAGCCACTGCTTCTTTAAATATCATCCATAAAACATGCACTGGGGCACTTTTGGCATATCATGATGATCATGGTAAGGAACATGTGGTTTATTATTTAAGCTACACATTGGTAGCCTATGAACATAATTATATGCCTATTGATAAGGCATGTTTAGCTCTGGTTTTCAACACTCAAAAATTCTGACATTATATGCTAAATAACAAAACTATTGTTATCACCAAGGTAGATCCTCTCAATTTCCTCTTATCTAAATTAAATCTTCAAGGATGTATGGTTAAATGGATTATGCTTCTTAGTGAGTTTGACATTGAGTACTATAATCATAAGGCAATCAAAGGACAAGTTCTTGCTGACCAACTTGCAGAAGCTCCTATTATGGCCATTCAACCCTCAACTTTGACCTTCTAGATGATTCTATCATGACAATAGAACAATCATCACAAGAACCTAAATAGTGGACACTTAATTTTAATGGATCCTTCACATCTTGAGGGTCTAGATTTGGCATCTTGTTGATCATGCCATAGGGGGATTTTATCCCCAAAGCATTCCATATACAATTTTAGTGTAGAAATAATATGGCCGAATATGAGGCATTGGTTGTAGGGTTCCATCTTGCCATATAGTGGGATATTCAAAGCTTAAAGGTCTATAGAGATTCACAACTAATCCTAAATCATACAACTGATTAGTATTAAATAAGAGATGATAAGCTTTTTTCCTTACAAGAAAATTATTGATAACCTTAAAACACATTTTAAATCCCTATAGTTTGAGAAAGTTCCATGAGTCAACAATAAATCTACTAACACCATGGCAATAATTGGTTCCATGATTCAAATGCATGAGTGCTAAAGAGTATCAATTCTTGATTTAAAATATTCTTTAGTCAGCACATATTCTATCAAATTCAGAGAGGATATGCACCATTGTTGATCCTAATCCCTCACCTGAGTTACCATGGTACCAAGATTTTTATAACTATTTCTATAGACATGTATTTCCTGCCAATCTTTCCAACAACCAACAAAAACTATTCATTTATCACTTAACATGTTATATCCTCTTTAGGAACATGCTTTATCATAAAGGCTATGATGGGATGCTTCTTTGTTGTTTATTTTTAGGAGAATCCAAGTTGTCACTAAAGGAAGTTCATGAAGGAATGTGTGGAGCCCATACCAATGGTGTAGTCCTAGCAAAGAAACTAATCAGAATAGGGTATTATTCACCCAAAATAGAGATCGATGATTGTAATTATGTAAAGAAGTGTGTTCCTTGTCAACATCATGACAAATTGATACATGCACCTTCCTTACCATTGTATCCAATTACAACACCATGGTCATTCTCAACATGGGGTCTCGATCTCATTGGGAAAATTAACCCAACATCTTCAGATGGCCATAAGCACATTTTGACTATGACCGAGTACTTTTCCAAGTGGATTGAGGCCATTCCTCACACTTATGTCATCGTGAAATAAATATCCAAATTCATTCATTACCATATCATCTATAGATATGGCATCCTAGCTTGTATTATATTCGATAATGGCAGATCCTTTGTAAACCAAGATGTAAAATCTCTTTATGAAAAATTCAAGATCAATAACAATAAATCCACTCCATATAACGTACAAGGAAATGGACATGTTGAGGTTTCAAATAAAACCATTCTAGCCATCTTAAAAAACATTGTCAATGATGTTGGTCATAATTGGCACTGTAAATTTTTCCTACCCTCTGGGCTTATAGAACCAATCATCGCACCCCAACTAAAGCTACTCCATACTACCTTATTTTTGGCACTAAAGCTATGATCCTGATCGAGATTGAGATCCCATCATTAAGAATATCACTAGAGCACATTGAAGATGATGAAGACTATAAAACCTCATGACTGCAAGAACTAGAACTTCTTGATGGAAAGCATTTGGATACCCTAGAAAACTTGTAGGCCTATTAGAATAGATTGTGGAGAAGCTAAAAAAATGCATTCTCCCTCAAGAATTTGATATTGGTGACTTGGTTCTAAAATATAACTAAAAGAACATGAATGCTGAACCCAAAAAGAAAGGCAAGTTTTAGCCTAACTAGTTAGGACCGTATATTGTCACAGTGAGCTATGGATCGGAAGCATATCGATTGGCTAAACTTAATGGTGAATAAATTTTAAAGCCCATAAACATTGTACACCTTAAGAGGTTCTACGCATGAACAACTTTGAACCATTGTCTATAAGACCCTTGACTTAAGGGAAACTTGTGCTATCATAATTTTATCCCACCCTTCTATCTTACCGTGAACACATTTTGTACTACCCTGGTCCACTTTTCATGATTCCCAACAGTAAAGGCTTTGAACCCTTGGCAATCTGAACACATTTTTCATCCCATTATGGATTTCTCTCTTCAAGAAGTATATTATTCATTATTTCTAAGGTATGTTATAATCTTGAACACTTTTTATCCCTTGACCAATTATGATCTTGATTATGTCTCATGAACATTATGAACATCTTCAACGGTAGTTCTATAAATTAGTTCAGCCAGGATAGTCTTGTGCAGCTTCAATCAGGTGAACAACTACATCTTCTCAGTACAAGTATTTACTAATCTTTCTTTTTGTTATCAAGAACCCCACTCTCACTAATTTTCAAGCATGGGTGATTGTAGCTAGCTTAGCTATCTGATTGGAACCTCTTCTCTCAAGATGTGCATCTCCTCAACTAGATGGTCCCACCTTGTGCATATTTTATCCCCAAAACACCAAAAACATTAGAAATACTTTGAAAATACGAAAAACATTAGAACATGATCCATAAAAGAATAAAAACATTGTCTCACATTTCTATACATTTTTACATTCTCATTCTACCATCTCATGATCTCATAGTTTTATGAGCAACTATTAAGTTTGAACACTGTCACCATTTTGTGAGAAACTATTAAGTTTGAACTCTCTTGCCATTTTTTAATCAACTGTTAAATTTGTTACGCTCTTGCCATTTTATAATCACATAAACACTAGTTCATTTTATCTTGTCCCATGTACTTGCCATTTTTCAAGATCATTCTTTTTCATCTCATCATCTTTTTATTTTCCAGACCATTCTCATTGTTTATCGTATCTTCCAATTATTCTATAAATCATGCTAGTCTAATCATCATTTTTTTCTATCCCATTTCCTAGGATAACTACATTTGGCTTGAAGTTCATGTTGGAACATGCATCCATGGAACTATGTAGGCAACGTCCACTTGTTTGATACATCTGGAGTCAGCTCGACCAACCCCTTCCTTTTCTTTCCTTCCCCCATTTCTTCTGTCATTGTTCCTATTTAATTAGGGAACAATTTTCATTGTTATTTGTTATGATGTGGTGGAAAGTAACACCTCTACCACACATGCATGAACATTTATTTTTAAACCACACTAACTTGGTTTTCTGTTTGTGTGTGTTTAGTTTTGTTTTCTTTGTGTTTTATTGTGCTTTCACACCTCTCATTTTATTTCTTTTCTTTTTTCTTGGTCTTGTGTTTCCTTGATTGTTTTTCTATTTTATTTTTCTTTTCTCTTTTGTGTTCAAGAATACCTTGATGGTCCACATGGATCTTGATTATTTATATCTTGGTCTCATGTCGTTAACATGTTCTTGCCTTTTATTTTTAAACATTTTTTTATTCCTAATTAAGTCTTGATAGATCATATATTGATTTTAAGTTGGGTTCATTTATGTTTTTATTTTTCTTTGTTTTCACTTTTTTGTTTAAATGTAAATCATTGTAACTTTGGTTTTGGTAATTATTTACCATTATACTTATTTATAGGTATTCACATTTAAAATGGCTTAGCGCAATTAGAATATTATGTCATTCTAAGTTACTCATGCTTATGATGCCTAATTTTTTTTGCTATAGCAAGCAATTTTTGCTCATGTCTCAAAGTATTAATGTCAACATCAGCTCTGATGAACGATTCTCAAGAATAATTTGTAAAACCTAGGCTCATGATATGGAATTAGGCTTCTAGGTAGCATGTATTTCAGGATTCTTTGTCTATGCTTAGATGTGCATCTCTTCTAATACATTGTGAGTCTAGTTAATTCTTGGTCCTTTTTCATCATTCCTCATTCCATTCTCTCCCAAAGATGGGTGAACTACATTGGCCTGAAGTTCATGTTGGAACATGAGTCCATGGAACTATGTAGGCAACGCTCAATTTATAATGAGGTTAGCTCAGCCATCTCCATTCTTTTTTTGATCTCTTTCATCACTTTGTGCATTGTCATATGCTTGGTTTTATATGGATTTCTAAGCTATTACACCATTGCATGTACCTTTGTGCCCACTCAGTTTAACCTATCCTTTCGGTTATATCCTTGAGTAATTTTTGTTTTCCAATTGACCATGCTAGGGCACAACATATAAACCACATCTAAATCAAATCATCTCTACAAGGGAAAAATAATTTTTTATTCTTTATCAATGATTGAAATTTGCCCTGCCGTGGAAAAACTATTTTATCATGATCAAATCTACTCTACTGGGGAACTTCTTATTATCTTTTCTCTAGAGACCCTGTTCTAGTGGTGCTTCCCTTCCTGAAGTAAAACACTCTCTCTTTTCATATAATTCAAATATATCCACACTAATGCTGACGATGGCAATATTTTAGTGTGCAATTTATCACGAGATTGATCAATGCCGTAAGCACATAGCTTGTACTCTCAAATTGGATACATTTATAGTGTGTCCCTTACATTTATGGATTATATCTTTCCCATTACCCCTATCTCTGGGGCCTATTATACCTCTCATTATATTTTCATCATTGATAGTAATCACGTGTGTAAGCATTAACTCATCTAGATGTGATCTATTCCATGGGTTAGCCTCTCACTTTCTCTCTTTTCAAGAGTTCATCCTTCTCTTTCATCCTAGTATGTCCTCTCGGGGGAGCATCATGGGTCTATTCTAATTTATTCTTGACAACTCTTTTCTTTGAAAAGATATTTATTTGCCTAAATGCCTCACTACACCTTCTCAAATAGGGGCAAAATGTAGACATCCAATTCCTAACACCATTTGTGTTGAAATTATCAATCTTACCCAAATTGCACTCAAATGCACATTCTAGGTCAAAATACATGAAATGCACTAAATGGTTTGAAATTATAATTTACAAGTGCCATTTTAGGTCAAAGTATCCCTAAATGGGGCAATGCAATTTATGGGCCAGCTAACATTGATCAGTTCATTTTGAGTCAAAATGATGATTTCACCTTTTATGCTCTAGATCACTCTTTTCTCCTAAATTCATTAGTACACACCACATACCTTTGTTATTTTATGTTAGAAACATCCTAAATGGAAATATGGTTCCAACACATCTAACGTCACCTTCTAATTCTTATCGAGTCAAATTACAACTCAGTAATATGACTTTTTGACCATTTTGATTAATTGAGGACCAATTTTCAAATAATTGCACAAATGTTGATTAACCTTGTTTAAGGCTAATTAATCCAAATCAAGAGCTTAATTGGATTTTTCATGAGAGTTGTTGAATATTTATTTTTGAAAATTTATTCCTATTAACTACATCATCAGGTGACCTCATTTCTTGGGAAGACATCCCTAGGCCATAAATGCCATAAATATCAGGATTATGGGTCACCCATTCCTAGTTAATGCCTCCCATGCCTCTTCAATGCCCCTTCTTCCAAGGTCATGATGAATATAATTTTTGATTTAAATCCAAATATTAATATTATCCATGGCCACACATCTCAATCTTGAGATGGACGGTCATGGTTGATCCTGACCAATCTCAAAAATCTATAAATAGAGAGGCCATGAACATCATTTCTAAGCTATTTTGGTGCAAGGTTATTATGCTCAAATATCTTCAAAAGGATTTGTATTAGATCATAGATTTTGTTTACAAGCTTTATTGATAGACTAGTTTAGTGATTTGGAATCAAGAACCTAGATTTTATGGAGTATTTTTGAGGTATTAGAGGACCTTACCACCATTGTTGACAAAGAAAAGGATGCTTGATCAAAGGAGAACATGTTTTTGAGCCACATAGGTATGGTGAATCCATTTGAAAAGGTAATATGATGTTTATTTCTTTCATTTATTTCTTGCTATCCCCTTTGTAATTCCCATAGGAATAAATAGGCTTGACTAGGTAGTTCTTTATGCATGTTTCATTATTTTTGGACTAATGCTTGACTAAATTGCTTTGTAATCCTCTCTACAAATTAGACTCTGAATTTTATGAAGTTTGTAATAGCGATGATTACTATGATTTTAGTGAAGAATACATTGAGTCTAAACCTTATAGTTCTCTCTAAACTTCACTTCTCTCTCATGTTTAAACTAATACTAGTTCATATGCAAAAAACACACACACACACTTATTCTTATGTTCATAATTTACATAACTTACATTCACATGATAATAATGTATCTTCTAGTCCATTAGCATGTGATACTTATTTGCAAGTTAATTAAATTAGAGATACTAATTAATCTCCCTCAACCTCCCTTACTATGATAGAACCCATTTCTCAACCAAAACTCCATGAAGGTGATAACCCATTTCCCTCTCACCTTTTCTAAGCTATCACCCCCCTCCCCCAGATAATTTAAGAGTTAAATTAACCCTTTGATGATGATAATATACCTTCATAAGAGGTAATATCCTTGATACATGTTGTGGGTTATTTACAATAACAAGTACACCATCTCATATTAGAAAGCAAAGAATACCACTCTTGGGATAATTCTAATGCCATCCATGACAATCATATTTGCATGGAATCTTCACTATAAAGTTATCACCCAAATATTAGATACTAGTGTTACCAAAATTTCATAGGCATGGAGAACCATACTTTCACCTTCAAATTTATGGGAAAGCCATGCAACATTTCACTAACAATTTGAATCTACTATAGATATTTTCAAAGTCTCTATAATGTGAGGCATTAAATTGGTTTCATCATGCACTCCTTAATGGTCTACTACATACATATTATGAGTTATAAGTAGTATTTCTTAGGAACTACATACAGAATAAGGGACTTTGAGTTACATATGAGAGGTTTCCTTCATTACACCAGGGTGAGACAGAGTTAGTAATGAATTACATTCTAATATTCAAATCATGTATGCATCAGTGAATTTACTAGATGATATATTTATAGGTATAGTACATATTTTATAGAGACCTAATTTATATTATTAATGATAAATTATTATATTAGACATCCAAATCATTCTAACATTTATGTAACATAGCTATGACATTAGAAAAAGAGTTGGGACTAGTTAAAATTTATTCAGAGGAAAATTTGGATATAGGTCTCCTAGAGTCACAGTCATCTAATATGGTACAAGAACCTACTTCACTTATGCTTAAGAAACAAGTGGAACATAAATAAATAATGAATATTCTCAGCAAGGGCAAAGAGCCACTTCATATAGAACCTCCTATAGTGTGTAGAGCACAGGAAATTGACATAAGGGATATACAATTCTTAGACAGAGATAGGCCTCATGATATTTTGCTTACGTTATTATATAATGAGATGATCACACTTACTTCTAATCATCACCAACCATCACATTGTCTCATAAGATATAAAATAAAGCATATTTCAATTTTCATAATATAAATGGACATTCAAACAATAACTCTTATGCATTGAGTTCTTATTGACTAGTATGTTGATAAAGGCATTATAGCATTCACACAGGGGGACATCGAGATATCAATCTCCTAGGTAACACTCTTCTATGATTGAGTTATCCTAGGATATTCATTTTAAGGAGCCATTGGTTTATCATCATATGAGCCATGTGGTTTCTAGGACACCCAATTATGAGAGATCTCATGCACCATAGAGTTAGAAAATATGCAATATAATTTATAAAGATCCACCTACTTATATTAGCATTGCACAAAAATGGAAAGCAGTTCAATTCCCAATTATAGTTCAATATATGATTAATATATTTTTAAGAGATCACATAAATCACAACACAATACAACAACTGATTAAGATATTTTCAAGAGATTAAAAAAATGAGAACATAGTTCAACCACTAATTAAGATATTTTCTATAGATAATCAAAATGAAAACATAGTTAAACAACCACTTAATATATTTGTTATAGATCAAAAATATCAAAGCACAACTTCAATGCAATAGATGATTAAGCTATTCATTACAGAGTCTACACACCTAGTTAATAATAGTGTACCATGAGCAATATCAGTTCAACAATCTACTTCTATAATAACGTATAATGAGTAGTATGGTTACTTATTAACTATGCCATCCAAATTCAGATAGTGCATACCATATTTACATGATCCACACTCACATATTCTATGATACTAATATAAAACCCATTTTAGCAATTAACATTCCTAATCCACTAGACATGTCTACTTAAACATTCATAAATATATAAATAATTCATTACCATTAATTAAACATAAAATATTTTCATATCAACATTTAACACAATGAATATAATAAAACACATGAAAATGCATGATGCAACAAATCAAGATAACAATATACATGATGCCCATATAACAATAAACATTCATATATATATATATATATATATATATATATATATATATTAATAACTTAGAAAATAGTTTCAGTAAAATATTCTAAGTTAATCAATAATTTGGGATTGGTCACCAGGACCATCCCCCTCACTATCATTCTCTGATACAACCATACTAGAAATGGAGGCCCCATTATCCCTCTAAAACCTCAATTAAGACCTACATCTACTCTCTCACCCATAACACCCCCAACCTAGACAACACCTCCACATGCTATTATTGTATATGTATATAGTTATCCACTATTTGGATACCCACCCAACCCAAGGCATCATGTGTGAGAACATTTCATATCCATAACTTCATATGTGCCTCATCCCTATCAAGAGTTGTTCAGCTATATACAACAATAATAATGGTTGCTTGATCAAACAAATGAGCATGGATTCCAACAACATCTATGGCTCTATCCACTAATACATCATCCATGACATCATCATTGATATGTTGTGTTAGTACTTGGATCTTAGAGTTAACTATAGTCTACCAATACTCATCATCACTTAGACCTATACATACTAACATAATACATCAAATACCTACCCAAGTAAATAAGTAACAAACTAATTTGAATATAAAAATATACAATGGCAACATAACCTCAATGGACCTAAAGGGATTGACATCTAACATATCCTCTATGATGATCCCACCTCTTGGGAATAATAGTTCCCATCTATGCCCTTTCCACCATGCTATGTAGGCTTCGGTCGCTCCTACATCATCCACATATGATTTATCAATAAAATTGGAGATAACTCTATAGATTATGGTGTGGGTCTACTCCATAGACTCATTAGAGTCTGAGAACTCCTCAACCACACCAATGGTTCTAGTGGCACATCCTAAATAACACCAAACTATCACATCACTTGTTCTTACTGAAACCTATCAAATAGATTGACCCAACGGTCATATAACCAACAACTGAGTTGTACCCATATTAGATGAGCACCATTTTCAAGCCATCCCTCATATCCCCTATAGGGACTCCAAATAATATCTCTAATTGTCAATATATCTATCACCTATTTAAACTACATCATGATCTTCCTGGGCATGCGAGTCATACCAATCTAGCTCTCTTCAAATATCTGAGGGTGGTTGTGCAACACACAATGGACAATGTTTATGAATGCATCAACTATATTGATGTATAGCACAATGTAAGGCTTAGTTCCACTTGAATGTATTTTTTTTAATATTTTTTTGGAAAATCTCAATTTTGTGTGTAACGTTTCCAATTTACAGTGAATAGATAATACAATATGATATGATATTGATGGTGAAGAAAATATTGATATCAAATTATTGAACCATGAATACAAATCTAAACCATGTGTGGATGTGTGAACATCAAATTGGTCTAATGCATGTGAAATAACATATTTGGAAGATGATACTAAAAAGTAATTTAGGTATGCCCATAATTTTAAGCATTTATTTTCGTACTCATTTTGGTTTATAATTCACAACATTTGTGACATGATATGTTTCATTATTTGAATAGGTTATTTTTATTGTTGAAACTAACACAATCAATTCCATTATATGTGAAGTGTGATAATTTGTTGACAAGTGTGACATAGTTGATTGCATAATTGAAAAAATGTCATTCTTCAAAATATGCATGCATGATGTTTTCAACAAGGTCCAAATCAGGTTGATATCAAGATCACGGTGCCTAATGACCCATCCATTCCAACAAGTACATGATGGTATGTCACCTCCATTCATATCAAGAGACTTCATGAAAAAATTAATAGAATAAGGAATAATAACATATCAAAGGAGATAACTCTATTTCCAAAGTCTCCTCTAAATATACAAAAATGAGAACCCCGTAACGAAGATCTTAATAGGGCATCAAAGGGAGATACATATAGATGGAACTGAGATAATGTGGCTTCATCTCCCACCTATGTCAGATCTAGTGATAAGTATTTGCACCATCATAGATATTATATATGATAGACTCCATATTTCGATGCCATATATGTTTCCTCATGTACTACATAAGTTAAATTTTAAATGGCAGCCAACCACCTCATTTTAGTTTTTTTTGAGGCCATATACTACAACAATTCATGAAAAAATGAATTTAATATAAATTGAATCAAAATTTTAACAATCAACTGTGTCAAATTTTGAAAATAACCCTCATTATTTTCAACAACTTCTATGAATAAAATGCTTACAAATGTTGCACAACATATTCATTTTTGAGTGGGATTTTTTTATGCTTTTAAATTTATGATGTGACATCATCTCATATTGTTTCTACGTTAGGATACCATGATAATATTATATGTTTCAATTACTATCCTAGGATACACCGTTGATTACTTGCTTAGTTTAACATTCGAAAAAAATTATAGATCTCTTACTTATTGAATAAAAGAAAATCTTCTAATATTGGTCTTGTAAGAACAATCCACTTTATTCCTATATTTGTCCTTAGTGATTCACACTTGATAATCTAATTAGGCAAATTCTGATTGGACTTATTCAATCAATTTATCCTTTGTTATGGTTAATAAGCTTGTAATCTTGAAATATATATATAGTTTCTCATGGATCATTACTCTTTTTTTGTTCAATGGATGATAGTTATTAAGATAAAATGATTATCCATTTCTATCTAGATATAAATAACGTAAATTACATTCAAACTTCCATATTCTATCTCTTATTTATCACAAGATTCTCTATATTTGGAGTAGAAGACAACTTCAATGTGCTTAGACAAAGTATTTTCTCTTTTGACTATAATCTACCTTTTAATAAGATCCTTTTGTCTAACAAAGCCAAAGTTACATTTTCATATAAGATTATAAGGATCTTATCAATGTTCTTAAATCAAATTTCTTAGGCCATGAATAATCCCAACCTCAAAATTCAGATGTCAACAACTCTACCTTTGTACACTTATTAGGACTAATTATGCAATTTTGAGGGCTTCAAACAACTTTCATTCTAACCATGTTCTCTTCACTTGAATCACTTCACAATACCTATAAGACACCTCATATAGTGATTTTAGACTTGAATATCCCACAATGGTTTCTTTAATACTATCATGGATATTATAGATCAATTATAATGATGAGAAACTAATGATTTTATTGGTTTCTTCAAAAGAACAATCTCAATAGCAATTTTTACCCTTTAGGCTTGTGCAAGTCTACATGGTATGAAAATTACTGTTTTTCACTAATCTTTATACAACTTTATATATTCCATGTTTTGAGTCTAATTATCTATAGTCTTGCTTTGAGATATTTGATCTTAAAACCACTTAAGATGCTTTATCTAAAAGATAAAATAATTTCAATCATCTAAACACAAGATTGTCATCACAAATATACAAAAAAACCTCTTGTTTCAACTCATTCTAATCAAGAATTACAAATTCTACATTTTAGGCTTTTAAACATTTTCTAGCACTGTTTCCAATCAATTTACTCTTGACATGAATCAAATCACTTGGTATGTACCTTACACATGTATCATTAGTCCTTATTTCACATATTTCACCTCCACCATGACTTGGATTCCCCTGATTAGGTTCAAAAAAATAAGATGCTTGTAAAATTATGCCTTTTAAGGCCTAATTCTCTATACACCCCCTGTATTCCAGATGGTATGGTCTAATATTGTTCTAAAACCTTATACATCATAATAAATTACATTAGATTCCATAGTTTCATGAATTTTGGCTAGTGGAAACAAAAGATATTTATGTTTAAAATTCAAAAGCCCTAGGTTAGGTTTTGACAAACCTATAGGTGCCCAAGAGTCTTCTAAATGTTCAAATTTGAATCTTGATCACTTTAAAATGGTTCTGATGATTGATTAGGGTCTGTCTATGCTATTTTCAACTTCCATAATAGTGTTTGTGCCTTGAACAATCTGGATAAGGTATCTAATTTGAGTTTTAGTAGTATATTATGTCATACTATGGGATTGTGTCAAAATTAAAATAGAGATTCAAATCCTAAACACTTTAAAATGGTTTTAATGGTTGTTTTAGGAATACTATATCGTACGTCAACTCTATCAGTTGTTATCTTTATCGTGACAATCATAATAGAGTTCTTAAATGCAATTATGTAGAGGACTATGTTCTTGTAACAGGACTATGTTGGTTGTGAATGGAAACATGGATTCAGTCTTCTCTTTGGTAGTGTCTTAAGGATCCTTTAAAATGAATGAAGATTATCCCTATTATGTATGTCATGTATAATTTGTGCCTCATATCATGAATTACAAGTAACTAATTTTTCAATTTGATTTCGGGTTTCAACACATGTAATGTGATTAGTAGTTGTAAGTCTTTGGTAGTTTTTGCCTTTTCTTATCTTCACTCAAAAGGGGGTACAATTTATCCCACTCCATTTTCTTATTTTTCATTTTCACTTAGGATTAAATTTGATGGTTGATCCTCTATGTTATGATTTTTTATGGTAGTTATTTATTTTGCATTACCATTCTAATATAATTTATAGTAGAAAAAAGGAACATTAATGAATATATATATATATATATATATATATATATATATATATATATATATATATATATATATATAATTTTGACTTGACAAAAATTTCACCCTATATTTTTATATGGTTTATAAAAATAATGATTATTTTGTACTATTAAAATAAATAAATAGTCATATGATTGTTGAAAGATATTTTTAGAATATGAGAGGGGGGTAAGACAATAACGCCATCATGTTTTTGTTGTGTTTTATTTCTCTGGTCAAGAAGATGGCATGATGAGGGTATTCTTTTGATGATATAATACAATATGATAATTTTGAAAAATGCATCAGCTACAACACAAAGTTTTACTTATGCCCAAGGGTTTTGGTAGCTATTCATGTCATAACCTTGTGTTTATCATTATATGTTTTCTCCAATATATAAGGGTATTCCAACTTTGACAAAGCTGAGATAAAAATTATACATACAACTTCTTCATTCATAACTCATATGATAAAATTGTCTATCAAGGGGAAGGTTTTTTGCTCTGTTAGGGTTTACTACATGAATGCCATAGAGTCACCCCTTGTTTTTCTATCATTTTAGCCTATTACATATTGTGATCCTTATTAGGTTGCCTTCGAGATTTGCACTTATTTCCTTTTAGGGTTTCTTGCCTTTGAGAAAGGCTAGCTTATTTAATGAGTTCTCCCTATTCTATCTTGGCTATTTCAGCTATGGAAAAGAATGGTAGAACATCGAGTAATGGCCCCCTATAAGTGCCCAAAGAAGTTTGTCCTGAGGGTCTACCACAAAGCAACTCTTTGAAAGCTGATGTTATTTTAACCATTCTAAAATTTAACTTTGCTTATCAATGGAAAAAATAGTTCTGTTTGATAGGATATTTTATCTATTGAATTCCCTCTGAAAGGATGCTTAGGTCCTGGGTTAATCCCACTAGGCGACTCATGGTATAAAAGCTTGAGAGCATCCAAAATATGACCAAGGGTTTTTTTTATGTTCCATTTTATTGACCCTTCCCATGTAGGAGGTATCCTCCATAAGTTAGCCACATGGTATGTTAGGAACTCACTCACATGGTTATTTCCCTTAGACACAAGACTTTTTTTTTATCTCAGAGCACATTGCTCTCAAGGTCCCAGTTTGGGTGGAATTTCTAGGTCTCTTACTCCCTTGTTAGCATTTTATTCATTAAATAGTTTCTTCCATAGGTTGGCTTGTTTGACATGAGAAAAATAGGTTCTACTGTGCTAGATCATAGAAGTGGGTTTGTGTAGAAGTAGACCTCTCCCAAGTCCTCATAGAATTTATGGAATTTCAAGTTGGGGATGTGAGACACTCCCAACGAGTCTTGTATATATACTTTCCCAATACTTGTTTTCATTGCCAAGCAATCAATTATAAACGTTGCGATTGTCCCATTTAGTTAGTCTATAACAATGCTCTCAACCACTCATCCTCTCCACCTAAGCCCTCTTTGGAAGCTGGAAAAAATCCAACAGAGGATGGATGGACTATGGTAGTAAAGAATAACAACCACACTAAAGTTTAGTGCAATTCCTAAAGGAGCTAAGTCATCAACAAGTAATAGCTTGTAGGACCAGGGGACTACAGAGAAAGAGCTTCTCAAGCCCTGAAAGTAATAGAAAAACCAAAGGTATTCAACAATCCTCTTCCTACCATTGTTCTATCCTAGGGTCTCAGGGATCCTCTCCACACTTCTTCTAGTTTTTTAAAGTCACAACCAACCTCTCTACCACTTCATGCTTGGTAGATTACACCTAAATGCTCTCGTAGCCCTGTTAGGAGGCACAAAGAGTCAGAGGAAGGAGAGTATCTGGTTGATCCTACTATGAGGAAATAATTTGATGATTTTTAAAATTTCAATAGTGGGCATTTTTTATAGAACCGTTATGATGCCTTAAAAGGCCTAGACTCTGAGGATATGTCTCTTGACACCCATCATCTATGAATTTATTTTCATGGAATGTTTGAGGTCTTATAGACCCAAAATGCAATTTTGTTGTGCATAAATTTAGAAGGAAGTTTCCCAAGATGGACATTCTTTGTTTGCAAGAAGTGAAGGTGGCAGATTTTTTATTGATCACAATCAGTTACTTTATTTGGCATGATACTATTATTTTATATACTAATAATAAGGCAGGACGTGGAGGTGTGATCACATTTATTTCTCCAAGGTGGTGGCCACACTTAATGCAATATGGCATGGACTCCACCAACCCGTTAGTTTAGACACTTTTCAGTGTTGAAAGCCATTCCTTTGGTTTTATTAATATTTACACCTCAAATGATACCATTGAGCATACCCATTTATGGTAATAGATTGTAGGTGATCTACCTGATAATCATTGGGTCATATGTAGTGACTTTAATATGATGGCATTTCTTGAAGACAAAGTGGGCATTAGGAAGTTGGTGAAAGGGAGGTGTGGTATTATATGTGCACTAAATGGGGCTTTTATGACCATAATTTAATTTGTTAGACTGTAGATGGAGTATGGTACACTTGAAACAATCTCAAGTAAGGCCCCACTTGGATTTTGAAGCACTTAGATAGAGCAATGATGTCCACCCAACTGTATTTTTTCTTTGATAATTGTTTTTCTCCTTCGGTATAGGTGCAAATAGATTTTGGGATTTTTTTATCACTCCCTTATTCAGTTTTGAGTGACATGGAAATTCATGAAACCCAACGTCTATAAACACAATTCTTTCTTAATACCTCCCTGCTCAAGCATGGGCCCATAGTGGTGCACATTCATAGAGTTTAATATCTGGATCCTTATCCATCCTAGTATTTTAGTTGGGTTCTTTGGTGGGATTATGCCATCAGAAAGACCTCTCACTTTCTAAGAATCTATGGCTGCCAAATCGATAAAATTCAAGACCCTCTTACTTTGCTACTTCTTCAGAGTAGCTGTGTGACTTTAGCACTAGAAAAAGATCCCTTCAATGAGATCTTCCAGGTCAGAGTGTCTTATTTGTAGCATCATATCCATATTTCAAAATAATTATAATGCTTGAAGAACTCAAATCAAAGCCAAACTCCATTAGTTCAAGATAGGGGACTAAGCTTCCAAAGAATTCTTTCAAATGCTTCGAGCCAAAAAACTCAAAGTAATAAATTTAGGTTATTTCTAATGCTAGGAGACTATTAGAGACACCACATATTATTCTACCTTCTATGCTTCACAATTTTTTTGTTCATTCTACTCATCCTTGGTGGAAGGACTAGAAGTGGTATGTTGAAACGTCATTTCATAATTATGCCTCCCGTCTTGGCTATGGGTGACTTACTCCCCACATACCTATGGTGGATAAGCTTAACTCCCGTTGAGGTCTAGATTCTTTCGTTCGTACTTGGTGCTTCCATTTTCATACTAATTGGGAAGCTTGCTTGGAGCCTAAGTTAGCTTATTTTGCTTGGTGTATCTTATATCAGGGCCTACCTATAGGAAGAAGGCTTGTACATTTAGGAATTTTCCTTCCCACATGCCTTTTCTGTGGCTATCTGGAAACACTCATTCATCTTTTTCGGCATTGCTCCAATACTCAAATGGGTCTAGACATGGATTCATGACCTTTTTAAGCCTTTTCAGCTTGAATTTTTTCACTGGAAACATATCCTTCTTGGAGATAACCCACTTTGCCTTTTAAATACACCCAAGTTTGACATACTTTTAGAGTGGAGATTCTATTTTGGTTATGGAAAGAAAGAAATAATACAATATTTAACAATGCTTCTTCAGAGTGTAATTTTTTTGTTCTCAACAAGTCCTATTTTATTTCCAATGTTCTTTTGCAGATACAAGTACAGGCAAATAAAGTTGCCATTGAGCTTGGCCATCCCCAAGACCTTCTCACTCATTGGGAAGATGCTCCTTGTGCTATGACATAGGTTACTCCTTTTCTGCCAAAGGATACCAGAATTGAAGAAAGAATTGCCATTCTGCCTCGAGGTGGGCATCGATGTAGCCGGTCTTGATGTCGCTCTTATATTGGCACCCCGTATCAATGCATGACCCCTCTTGGGCAGTAACGAAGGTGGCAACACCTGCCTCCTTCTCTTGCTAGGCAGGATGGTTGGGATGCTCCTCTTCTGCATCCAAATGATTGGGGGGTGTCACTTGGAGGTCAGTTGGACATGTTCAACAAGTTGCTGAGACTCTCTCTGGCCATTTCTCCTACCCAACCACAAGAAGATGATAAGTATGTTGCTCAAGCTTCTGGGTGGGATCCAATTCTAAATGGCAATGACTTGCCAATCTCTAGCTGGAGCCCGGATGATATCAATCCTCCACCTTCCGACCTTACTCTAATAACTTAATATTCTCTTTCATGATGTTTATATATTTAATTAATATATAAATATATTAAAATGATGATGATAATGATGGTGATGATGATGACCACATATTTCCCAATATCTACAAAACCCGAATTTCTCCAAACGCTAATCAAATACCAAAAATTTAAAAAATAAAATAAAATTGAAATTTAAATGTGGGACGACACTTCCATTAAGAATTCAATAAATTGAATGAGGAGACGCCTCCATTGTTATAGCATCCACTCAAAACCAAAACTTAAATCTGTTGCACTCCAATGCAATGCAAACCTTAATAATGAGAAACCTTGTCACTTCATTAAATGGATAGAAAGGCGAAATCCGAATGAAAACGATGGACGAAAACGATGCAGGTTGACTGTAATAATGACGTGGCATTGGCGTCGTCACGTGGGCGCTGGCTCCACCCGCATTTAACAATTTTGGATACATCGAAAATGGTATTTTTGATGTCGGGCGTACACTTCCATCGTTGCTAGATTTTTTTCGGATTGTAGAAGAGGCCTTTCGGCGATGGAAAGGTCAATGTTTTCTTCCAATTGGTGCACGGTAACGTATAATTCAAAATTAAATATTTAATTAATTTGTTTACTATTAAATGTTTCATTAAAATAATTATTATTGAAAATAATAATGGTTTATGTGAAGTTTTATAGAAATGTAGTTGTTTAAATTTATGATTCACTTAATTATCGAAAGAATAATTTTAAATAAAAAAGGAAATGTTTGTGATCAATTTAAAAAACAATCAAATAATTATTTAAAAAAAAAATATTAAGTAGAGATCACCACACCCAAAAAATGAAAAATCATCTTTAAATATATGAGCACTTCATAAATATACATCAAAACTAAATTTACTAATTATTATTTAAAAATAGTAATAATTGTGCATTTTTCTAACACGGTTTTTAAATATGTGAAGGTGTGATACATTTAAAAGTAGGGCCTCCAATGAAGAGTAATGTGTTTCTAACGTTTACCATTCAAAATAAATTGGAATCAAACATTACATTTTATTAAAGATTTGGTACTTTCACAGTCCATACAGTTAATAAAGTAGTTTTTGGGATAAACAGTGTAAAATTTTTAATTTTTCTCAACGTTTCAGATCCACAACTGTGAAATAGGAAATAGATTCATTCCCAGATGAAGGATCATAGATGTGGATCGGAAACATTGAGAAGAATGAAAAATTTCATTTCCTATTTTTTTTTGATGAAAGATCACAGATGTGGATCTGAAACATTGAGAATAATTAAAAATTTCACACAGTTTAACCCAAAAACTACTTTATTATCACATTTTATTATTATTTTTTGAGGTACACACAATACTCGTACTCTCTTCTAAGACTAAAGTATAATAGAAGAATGCTCACACACAAAGTCCTTTAAATAGATTAGACATAACTTTATATTATTTTTGGTTTCCTACTACCCACATTCATTTGAAAGTTTTTATACCCTTCAGTTTGTCTGCTCCAAAGATTTTCCTCCTCTTTTGTGTCTCGTGGTGTCTCTTGTGATCCCCATCTACCTTAAAAATGCACCAAATGAACACTTCAGTGTTTCTAAGCCATTATTAGGTATGGTTAACTATTGCGAGCAAAATTATAATGGTAGTTTTGAAACCATCAATTAACATAGGTTTGCATTAACCAATGGTTTTGTACTGTCTTGTGACCTAAAACTACTCAATGTTCATTCCAGGGACTGTTGAAGAGTGACTAAGTCTATGTGGGTTGATGTCGACTATCAGAGTGCATTAATATAGAAGGTATATTTTTAGATAATGCAAGATTGCTTAATCATGTTGATGTTCTTGCATCAAACACTTGGGGTAAGAGTTTGTGAGCATAACTCTCACAAACATGGGCTAGATGTTCGAACCTTCCTTTTGACTTCATTATCCAAGCCATGGTGTTCCCATCCACATTGTGATGTAGCGCTATATTTTCCAAACATTTTTATAGATTGCAAACCTTCTTCTATCAATCTCATTCCACACTATCTCATCCTAAGCCTGACTACCATTGGGCTAATCTCCCTACCATATCTTAACACCTTCATCTTCTTTGTTGTACACATTTGGATGACTAACATTTTTGACCACTTTATTTTCCTCAAAACTGCTATAAACAACTCATTTACTTCCTTTGTCTCTGCTTTTGACAAGAGAGAACCAACTATCACTTCCTCCATCAAAAAATGCTCATCAATGTAATTTCAAGAGTAGAACCTCCTAGCACTTCCTCCATTAACATGCTTTTACAAGTAGAACCTCCTATCACTTATTCCATCAACAAATGCTCATCATCATACTTCATAAGATGATTCTTGTACTCATCCTTATCCTCTTTTCCCTTTAAGGTAATCAAGGTATACCTCTATCCATCCTTCTTCTTCCATCACATACAATATCTCCATATCAAATTGTCATACCGTCCTTAACAAACTATGGCATACATCCATGATTAACACATCAAATTAAATACTATCTCGATATTTAATAATATTCATTTCTACTTCCCAATACTCACCCACAATATCTCTATTCATCTCCAACAATCAATACACTCATGACCTTAATTTAATGTACATTCGAAAATTAACTTGCAAAATATTTCAATTAACACTAATTTCTCTTAATTAATACCAAATGCCCTCAACTTCCACTATCACCAAATTCCAAAAATATATTTCCTTAATACTCCTCACTACTCTTCTCAACATTCAAGACTCACCTACTTTCTTACAAAAGCATAAACTGCTCAGCTTGTGTAACTCACACATTACCATCATATAATATGCGATATTAAATGTAATTTGCAAATCACATATTCCTTATTATAGATTAAAATTGAGTAGTATTATTAAATCATCTGCCCAAAAGCTATTACAATAAAATGAATTGTTATTGCGACCTAAACAACATCGATCCCCAAAAATAGAAGCGATTTCCACTTTCCAGTTCAACCCAAAAATAGACAAACAAGTCACACCGCAAGCAAATCGGATCTGATATTATAGACCTGCGATCCTGAACGATGCAAGCACAGAGTGTTTCTCATGAAGTGTAATTGCAACACGCACAATTCCTGGGTATCCTCACGCGGAATGATTGATGGGCAGCAGCTTTGGGAAGAATGCCTCAAAGAAATGTGATCATATTCAAACATATGTTGCAGGATAGCTCAATTTTGGCAGGTTCCAGCTAAAATTTTGCACTGAGTAGTTCAAATAATTTTCTATGGTGCAGTGCTGGGAATATTTTTCTATAATCTGTACTCTAGTCCATCTTATAAACCAGACTATATAACAGAAGATAATGGTTTCCTGGCTTCGGAGAAAATAATACAGAAAAAGGTTATAACTTTACACTTTGCATAGTAGAATCTTTAAACAAGTCTATAAATACTTTTCTGGTGAAATCTAGCGGTTACATCATCTAACATCTGCTTCAGTTCTTGCCTTCGATTTTCTCTTAGTTTTTTCCATATACCTCGAAAAGAATTCCTTGTTCTCCTTTTCCAATTCGTTCCATACTGCAAACAAAACAAGATCTTTTATGAAACCAGCAATACGAAGAAAGAAAAATTTATTGAATTCCAACCGAAATACAGGACACTTAATCCCTGAAAATAAACAGCCGGTGCTATTTTCGAACCATACGTTCTTGTGGAATGCACTGGTTTTCAAATACCTTCATTTAGGGTCTCTGAAATACCTGTAATTGTTATTGTGAGAGCAATATTGGCATGCTTAGAAAGTGCCTCGGCACATTCTTTTTTATCCATGTTGAACAACAAACACTTCTCGATTAAGTGCTGAACCTGCACAGATATATTTGCAGTCAATCAAATCTTGGATTACGAGTGTCAAATAAATTATTTGTTATCATGTTTACAGAATTTTGTTCATCAAATCAAAGAGGTATTATTGACCTATTTAACTAAAACCCTAACATCTCTATTATCCTAAGCAATATCCATAAATTAATCGTTATTATACTTACGATATGAATATAGGAAGATGATGATTGTGAAGAAGAAGAATCATCAGCAGGCGCCGCCTCCATTTTTATAACGTCCACTCAAAATCAAAACTTAAATCCGCTGCACTGCTCTGCACTGCAATGCAATGAAGACCTTAATAATAGATATTCTTGGCGAGCGGATAAAATCCTTAATTTAATGATTGTTAAGGAAATAGATATTATTATGGTGACATTATCCGCCACGTGTTTCCCACTGCGAGAGTCAAACCCTATTTATCATTTAACAAGTTGAAGTGACACGCGATCGGTAGGATTTTATTGATTGTAGATTTTTTCCTTCCAAAGTCTTCCGGGTCACACCTTAGGGAGTCTGTGTGGACGGTAACATTCGATTAGAATTCAAGTACAAAACACCCTACGTACAAAAACAAAATTAAATATCTGACTTTAAAAATAAAAATTGTATATATTTTTTCAATGTTCTAATAATTCTGTGTTCTTTCTCATGTCTGAAAGTGTTCATTATTTCTATCAATAAGGTATTAGAGGGTGACTAAGTTCATATGGAATGATATCAACTTACAAAAATACATAAATATAGAAGATATATTTTTCGAGCATGCAAGATTGTTTGATTATACAGATCCTTTTACATCAAACACATGGGGTAAGAGTTTGTAAGCATAGTGCTATTAAATTTTGGCTAGTTACTGGAGTTTGTAAGCATAGTGCTCATCCTCATCCTCTTTTCTCTTCATGGGATTCAAGGCATACCTATTCCCATCCTTATTAACATTCATAGTATTAGCTCTCTCATCATACCACATCTTCTTACCGAATTTTCAAAATCTCCCTAACAAAACATGGCATGCATCCATGGTTAAGACGTCACACAACATATTATCCGGATATCTACCAATCTGCATTTGTACTTCATATCAGTCACTCACAATATCTCTATTACCCTCCAACAAGCTACATCCTATGTATGGCCTTGTGTTGGTGTACATGCAAAAATTAGCTTGCAAACCATATCAATGGATACTAAATTACCTCAACTTCCTCTATCAGCCACAACATTGTAACACAAATACCTTTTGTCTTATATCAACTTCAAACATGTGTCTCCTTTGTTATTACTCACTCTTCTTCACAACCTTCAAGACTCTCTTACTGGCTAACCAAATATTTTCTTTCTCTAGTTCTATTGTATACTCAAGTGATGCTATGATTTTTGATTTTACTTGTGTAAATTGCACATGACCTTCATTCCATCTCTTTAAAACATCATATTGATAACAAAAGTCATCACATCCATGACATGTTCTATAGAATTATATTCCTCTTTCTCATTTGTAGATGTTGCCTCCTGATCTATACATAGTTCCTCTCCTTATTTGTTGATTTGGCACTTGAGAGATGCTACCTCATTTGTCATTCCACTATTGATTGCCTTCATTGGATGGTTATCTTCTACAACTATCAAACCTTATTCTTCATTTTGATACACTTTTTTACCACTTAGACAGCTTGTCTTTCATTCGTAAAGAATATAGGTATGCTTCTTCCATCATATATGTCCTCAATAACTTGAGTTCATCTTAAATATTGAACTGAATTCTAGTGATGTATCTTTCCGCCTTCTCTTGGTCTATCTCACTATGACGAACCTGGAATGTAATCTTATATAACACCTCCATGTAGTTCTTCACACTTAGCTCCTTTTGCCTCAAGTTTTGTAACATCTTTAATAATCTGGTTGATAATCTCTAGACATAAATTTTCTTTACAGTTTTCAACCATCCTCTTCCAATAGGTACTCATTTTGAACTTCATCTATTAGTCTTAAATTTTACCTATTTAAACCATAGGGCTACATGAACTTTAAACTTGGTCTGGCCCACCTTCACCTTCCTTTGATAATCCACTTCATTAAATGAAAAATACTCATCCATCTCATTGAGCCAACTAATCAACTCCTAGACATTTAAAGTTCCTAAAAAGCATGAAATTTTCACCTTAGTTTCTCTCCAAATATATGAAATGGCTCTAAATATTCTATCATCTCCTTCATCCAACTGCTCAAGTGCTACTCTGACATATGCTACTCCCAGATCTTCATTTTATATATCACTTGCATCATCCCTTGAGATGAATCCCCCTCTTCTCTCTTCTTAAAAAATTGATAATCTTGTTTGCATAACCCTTAACATCTCGACAATCTCATCCAACCTTCCTAGCATATTGGTAGCCAGTGTTCTAGTTCATCCCACCCCTCTTAGTAGAAATATATGGACCCTCTCTCAACCTCAACCTAATACTAGAGTATTTTATTCATAATCATACATAGGCCACACACTCCTTTAGAGCACACTTCGATCACTTTTTTCTCTACCTAACTGCACAAAGTGGAAAAGATTGAACTCTTTCTCACTTAACGTATGTGATCTACTTGTTATTTTCCTAATGGAAGATAAATCTACTCTCATGTAATGAAATTAATTATATATTCACACATAATGATTTTATATTACATAGAATAAGAAAATATGAGAGATCACATAATGATAATTGACAACAGAGCAGAATACTAGATAATATAGCAAAGCTACTTCGAGGAAGCAACCTCCACGTCAATGCACTAATAGAAGAATACTTAACATAAATAATAAAGACTAAACACTACCTCCTATATATAGTCTACTTAGCCAAGGTTATTTCATAAGATGAATTATCTAAGAACATAGAGAATTGTAACAAGTAAATAAAAGAGGTATGTAAGCCACAAGTCAACCTCACATATCCCTAGACACACCAATGGTTAAGGGTGTAACAAGCCCCTCCCCTTCAAAAAAACATTGTCTTCAATGTTGTGGCAATTTTGGATGCTGCTACACAAATGCTTCATCCTTTCAAGTGGCATCTTCACATGGAAGATTCTTCCATTTGATCAAGTACTCTGTAATTGCTCTAAAATGCAACTACTTGGTACACCTTTGAAGGATCACCTCAGGATCAAGAATAACTCTACCTTCCTCATCCAATTTTGGTAATTCTATTTGAATGGTAACTCTGTATGTAATGAATTTCTTCATGCATGATACATGAAATACTGAATCTATGTGAGTTGATGAAGGAAACTCTAACTTGTAGGCCACACTGCCAATTTTTTGCAAGATCTGATAAGGCCCATAATACTTAGGGGATATATTGTTATCCTTTTTTTGTTGCTTTAATGACATCTATTTGTATGGATGCAAGTGAACAAAGACCCAATCACCAATGTCAAAATGCCTCTCATTTTTGTGTTGATCTGCTTGTTGCTTCATGCGATTCTGGGCCATAGCTAAATTTTTACGTAAACTTGCAAGGACCTCCTATTGATGGTGAATATGTTCTTCAACTACATGAACCTTAGGATGGACCTTCAAGGTTAAAGTGATGGATGGAGGGTGGTATCTTTATAGTGCCACAAAAGGAGACATTTTGGAAGAACTATGAACATAAGTATTATACCACCATTAAGTAAGTGGCAGCGAATGAACCCATTTATCCTGTTTATCAAAAACAAAATAATGGAGATATCCTTTCATAAATTTGTTGATTACCTCAATTTGTCCATCAGATTGAGGATGATAGGATGAACTATGAGCCAATTGGGTACCTAAACATGTAAATAAATTATTCTAAAAATTACTAGTAAAAATGGGATCTCTATCACTAATAATGATCTTAGGGGTCCCATGCAATTTCTGAACTATATTGAGAAAAGCAACAACTAATATACTAATAACAAATGGTTAGGATAATGAACAAAAATGATCATAATTAATAAGATGATCTACAATAATCATAATAACATTTTGACCATTAGATCTTGGTAACCCTATAATAAAATCCATAGATACCTCTTCCCAATGCTAGCTAGGGATGGATAAAGGTTGTAAAAGACATGAGGTTTTGATGGTTTTACCTTTGTTTTGTTGACAAATCATACATTCAATGACATATTTCTAGACACCCCCATTGAGACCTTCATAAAAAAATCTTGCTTGATTCTGTGATAGATTTTCAAAAATCTTGAATGACCCCCAATTGGAGTTGCATAAAGATCTTGAAGGATTTTTTGTTTAAGAAGAGAATTCTTACATAGGTAGAATCTATCTTTATACCATAATGCATTACCTTTCCATATGAATTTTTTAAATCCACTTAAACCTTGGTGAAAATTTTGAATCAAATCATTGGCAGCATTATCATGTTCCCATTCTAATCATGTTTCCTCAAGCCAATCTAACTGAAAAATGGCTATGGCACATAGCAATGCCTCAATTGATTCATCTTTTCTAGATAGTGCATCTGCCACCACATTGTCCTTACCTTTTTGTAGACTATTTCAAAATCATAGCCTAACGTCTTAGTTACCCATTTTTTTCTTCAGATGACAACCTTTATTCTAAAAAATATTTGATACTATCATGATCAGTCTGTACCTGAAAGTGTTGACCCATCAAATAAGGTCTTCATTATTTGACTGCATGCAAAATGACCTTCATTTCCTTCTCATATATGAGCTTGTGCTGATTTTTACCCTTTAGTTGATGAATTTCAAATGCAAGTGGTCTACTTTCTTGCATGAGTATAACACCCATACCATACCTAGATCCATCACATTCAACCACAAAAGTCTTAAAAAAATTAGGAGTGGCCAATACTGGAGTAGTGCACATAGCCAATTTCAATTGTTCAAATGCCCAGGTAGCTACATCAATCGATTGAAAGGAGTCTTTCTTTAACAAAGAGGTGAGTGGGGCTGCAATACTACCATAATTTTTGACAAACCTATGATAGTAACCAATAAGCCCTAAAAATTTCCATAGTTACTTAAGTGTCTTAGGAATTGGCTAGTCCACCATTGCTTGAATTTTTTTAGGATCCACTTTCAATCCTTCATAAGATAGTATATGACCCAAATATTCACCCTCACTAGCCCCAAAAATACATTTAGAAGGTTTGGTATACAATTGATTTTGCTCCAAAATGGAGAGTACCTGTTTCACATGTTGCAAATGGTCTTCCCAATTTTTACTATAAATGAGAATATCATCAAAGAATACCAAGATAAATTTCCTCAAAAATGGATTAAAAATAGTATTCATCAAACTTTGAAAAGTAGATGGTGTATTTGTTAGATCAAAAGACATAACCAAAAAATCATAATGGCTCTCATGAGTCCTGAAAGTAGTTTTGGGTATGTCTTCATCATGGATTTGGATTTGATGATACCTAGAACATATATCTAACTTGGTAAAATAAAGAGCACCATTCAATTCATCTAGAAAATCATCAATGATAGGAATCAAAAACTTATCTTTGATAGTGTACTTGTTGAGTTCTCTGTAGTCAGGACACATTCTCCAGGTGTCATCTTTCTTTATCACCATGAAAACTTGTGAAGAGTATTCACTTTGGCTATGGTGAATGATTCTTGCATCCAACATATCTTGTACTATATTTTCAATTTCACTTTTCTAGGCATAGAGATACATGAATGGCCTAATGGTGGGTGATGTACTACCAGGAATAAGTGTGATAGCATGATCATGCATGCAGCTAGGTGGAAGTCCTTTGGAATGTCTCCAAAAAAAATTAAATGAGCATCAATTATTTATTGCAGATCAAAAGGTGGAGATGGCTGAGTTGGTTGTACTTCCATAGAAAATAAGCAAGCAACAAATCCCTCATCACCCTTACAAAGAATCTTTGTCATTTGATGAGAGCTAACGAGTTGTGGAGATTTAGCCTTTAATCCCCTTAGCTCAAATGTCCTTTCTTCAGAATGAAAATACATGAATAATTTTTGAAAATTCATCTCAATAGTACCCAAGGTGGTGAGCCACTAGACTCCCATAATAATACCAGATCCACCCATGGGAATAACAAACATAGGAGAATCTAATAAGTAGTCTCCCATGGCCAAATTAATACTATGACATTTTCCTAAATAGTTGATAGTACCACAATCTGCAATCATAACCTAAAATTTTGGAGCTAGATAAATGAAACAATTCAAATGAGTAGCTAACATACCATGGATGAAATTATGTGTGCTCTTAGAATCAATCAAGATAGTGAACTTCTGTTTCTTAAGGAAACCCATCACCTTAAGAGTTTAGGGAGTACTAATACCTAAAAGGGCATGAAAAGAAATATTAAGTTGAGAGTCTTTAGATTCCTCCTCAAAAACTTTCACATCCTCATCATGTACTTCTACATCATCTTCATCATCATCGATACCTTCAATGTAAAACAACTTCTTTTCAGCACAATGATGTTCTTTGCTCCATTTGCTATCACAACCATAACACAACCCTTTGGCTCTCTTCTCCTTAATTTGTCATTGTGTTAATTTGGAGGGCTATGGAAATGATGGTGCTAGAAAGATAAAATCATGACCAGTAGTGAAAGTTTTTATTTTGACCATCTCTTTTCCTTCTATCATACGTGCTTTAGGGACATCTTCTGATACAAATGTTGGGTTGAACATTTAAACCCCAAATTGGATCATATCTTATAGGCCACCCAAAAATATATTTATCAAATTTTATTCAGTAATATCTTCCACTCGTAAAGAGAGATTCTGAATCTGATGAATATAATCCTTCATAGTTCCTATTTTCCATAACTTGGATAATTGGCTAAAATAGTTCTCAGAGACATTATTATGATAATGAGCTGACAACTCTTTGGTGAAAATAGTACATGTAATATGAGCAACATTATTTTTATTTTGAGCACATAACTAATGATACCAAATGAATTACTCAATTTCCAGATACATGGATGCCACTATCACCCTGTGAGAACTAGGGGTTTGATGCAGCTCAAATAAATTCTCAATTTGGGTAATCCAAGTGTGAGGATACTTACCATCGAAGTTATGCATGTCCACTTTTAATAACATCAGTTTCATGCTAGTATGGGAGTTGTTGAGAGGAGGATTTGAATGCTAAAGTGGAGGGTTTTTGGGCTAAAATTGAGATGTAAGGGCAACCAATTTCATAGTGATATGCTAAAATACATTATGAAACCCATTAGTCTCTCTACATATCCCTAAAACATCAGCTTGGACTGCAACAAATTCATCATGCCTCACTAAGTTCCTTATGTCTTTTTAAAGCTGAGAAATTAGCAGATCTAAAGTTCCAAATTCCATGTCATCATTAGAAGGATTATTAGGAGTTTCTTTCCCCCCTTTTCTTCTTTGAATACTTAGACTTGCCATAGAAAAACCCTAGGAGGCTTTTGACCTAGAAAAAAGTGTATCAAAAAATGGTACCATTGCAATTACCTTTTCAAGATGAATCTAATGACTACCTTTGTGAACTAGGGTAAAAATTTTAGTACCAAAAAAGTGTATCGATATAATATACCATTGCGATCATCTTGTCAAGATGAATCCAATGACTATAATTGTGCAAGGGGAAATTTTTTTCATAGACTTTTTTTAAATTATTTTTTTTCAAAAAAGTGTTTTGAGCAGTACAGCGCTGACAAAAAAATTAATTCTTCTCAAATTGCAAGTTATGTTTTTTCATTCTCACCACTCCCAGAAGCCATGCCTTACTAGATCCAAAAAAAAACCATAGGAAACCTTCCCAAATCAAAGCTCTGATACCACTTGTAATGAAATTACTTAGATATTCACACATAATGATTTTATATTGCATATAATAAGTAAATATAAAAGATCAAATAGTGATAATTGATAGTAGAACAAAATAATGGATAATATAGCAAATCCACTTTGAGGGGGAAACCTCCACATCAACACACTAGTATAAAAGCAATTAACATAAATAATAAAGACTAACCACTACCTCCTATATATAGTCTACCTAGCCAAGGATATTCCATAGGCCGACCTATCTAAGAACATAAAAAAATGTAGCAAGTAAATAAAAGAGGCATGTAAGCCACAAGTCAGCCACACATATCCCTAGACAAACTAATGGTTAAGGGCATAACACTCACTTATCCCAAAGCTATCATGTTACTTTGGTACCAATTGATTTAGTGAAGGATTGGGGGTCTAATGAAGGAAAACATTTTCCTTACATCCTACCACTAACAAACACACATATACATGATACTGAAACAAAAATTAACACTTTATTTTTATTTATTTAGATACATACAAGATTCGTAAACACACACACACTCTCTCTCTCCTAAGAATACATCATAATAAAAGAATTCTCACACACAATCCCTTTACTAGATTATACAAAACCTTCTGATTTTAATGGTTTCCTACTATCTATACTCACTCATAAGTTGTTATCCACTTTAGCCTACCTATTATAAATCACTTCATCTAATTTTATATCTTATGTTATGATATTTGGTATCCCCATCCACCATGAAAATTCTCAAAAATGATAAGATGATCTTTTATGGGTCATTACTGGGTTTGGTTAACTGCCATGGGTGAGAATGGTGGTTACGTAACCTACAATTAATACAAACCTACAATAATATATAATTTTGTCAAAAGATAGATAAAAATATATTTTATAGCATAAAATATCTCATTCTTCCTTCTTAGATCCTTTTGAACGGTGACTAAGTCCACACACGTTAATGAAGAGTATTAGAAAGAAACAAATGTAAAAGATATCTTTCGATATGAAACAATACGTATCTAGAAACCAAATTCATACATAATACATTTTTATGATAAAATAATAGGTGAGTATAAAAATAATTTAAAAACTCTATTCATAAGGTTTGGGGTTCCTAGAACCTCACTCACTTTTTAGTAATTTCATATGCATCCCTAATAAATTGATCTCCTTCTTTGAAAACCTAATAGGGAAGGTGAACCTACAAAGGACATGGAATTTATTTTATGGGGAATGTGTTTAGGATCAACATGGTTTTAAATCACCAACCACTTATCAATCCCCTTATTGGTTTACAAATTTGTAAATAACATGCCAAGTATGATAAAATTCAACCATGTAGTCCAATCTAATGCAATATCTAATCTACTATGACTTTGAAGGTTACAATGAATGATTTATCTTTACTAGAATGTAATAGTAAATGTTGTTCAAATATCCTAATAGTCATAAATGCCTTTTTTAAATGATTACATTTATCTTTTTTATGATTAATTTCATATATTGACTAATGCACTTGTTGATCCATAAACAAGGTAGTTAAACCACTCTAGTCATCCCTAAAATTGATCCTTTACTCTTAACTCAACAGGTGGTTCAATAAAAAAATATTCTAGACTACTTTTCTTGAAGAAAACAAATATAAGAAGTGCTAAAAAGGAAAGTAAAACATGTTTAATATAAATGAGATGAAAAAATAACACAAACACATAAGAACACAAGGATTTATCCAAAAACACCCAAAGTAGGAAAATTTATAGTTGGGCGATGAAACTGCACTCCCCCTTCCTCTATGTAATCCAAAAAATTATAAGATACTACCAAAACTTGGCCTTTGTGAGTATATATCCACTAATTCATATTCAAACCTTGCACACAAGTTTGATTTAAACCTTTCATACACTTATCGAAATGTAACAACCCTAAAACATTGATTAAAACACTAATAAAAACTAAAGACAACCCTGAACCAAGACCCAATATTGGTAACTTACAATGTGAATCCAATTTTAAGAATCTTTGACGTATTTTACATTGAACATGCCTTGTATTTATGCTCTCTCATTTTGGGAGTCTTCTAATACTTTTAAGTGAACTAACTAACAATGGGAAGAATTAACATTTCCAACCATTCAACTTTGGGATTTCTATATTGTGAAAAAATTCTAATGTATGCAAGTTGGGATGGTTTCAAGACTATCGGGTCAATTACATAATTTACATCTACAATAACCAATGGTGATATAACCATTGGGTTTGTTTTGAAACTACCTCCTTGAAAATTATGGTGGTTCCATTGTCTTAAACAAATACCTTATTTTTTAGACTTGAAATAACCTACCTTCATCACCATGGAGATATATGGATCACCCCTATTGTGACTCTGCCACTATGACATATATGCATTGATGTTTTAATATAAAAATACCTTATATAAGGGGTCTTACAAACATGAATGAATTAAACAATCAGGTATAGTGGAAACATATAGTATATAAGAATACTATAATGGATATATATTTGGATAATAACTCCTTAATTTGAGGCTTTTAAGTTTGTACAAGCTTCATAAATATGGTAGATGATGAAATATATTCCACAAATCTTCTCTAGAACACCATTTAATTTTTCTAGGTAGCTTTTATTTTAACCCAACTAGCCCATGTTCTTTCACTTCCCTTCATGTTTTGATTTCCTTCATTCATAGCACAACATCATCCTCTAATTCCAATTGAATTTTAGGAGTGAGGTATTAAATTAAAGGTATCCACATCTTTTCATATTCATTGTCTAACATACAAGGCTAAATAATATATAAGTTCTCAACATTGATAACTGAATAAAACATCATATAAGGAGGAAAATCAAGTTTAAAAGCATTTTCCCCAACTTATTCCAAAATTTGAAATGGACCATACTATTGATGTGGGTTTTATGAACACCATATATATTTAAGGGGTAAGATCCTATGATTTTATGACCAATTATTAATCACTCCAAGGTGTGAGTTATGGTTATTTAGTTTTGTAAATAACCAAGTGCTGGAATAGAGTTATAGTGTAGTGTTTTTTTACCTTGGATGGTTCGGATATGAATTATGTCTAAATTATAACCTAAGCACTATAAGATTTAACCTACAGTGGATGGAATGGTCTAAGTGATGATGGATGAGATTAAAAATATATGAAAAGAATGAAGGGCAAGAAAAAAAGGGGCTTTATGATTCAAATTGAAGAATAAACCCTTCAATGTAGACCGAATATATTGGGTCGAGTATGTGTCACTAACTAATGTCTTTTGTAAGATAGATGCCAACACAAAACACAATAAACAGAGTGAAGAGTTTGGGTGAATAGTTTAAGAATAACCCAATGATCATAATCAAAGATATTATCGGTATATAATTTTTAAACATGATCAAATCACTAAAAATATTTAAATATGATCTACAATCATATGGATGATAAGACTAACATAAGTTTTAATATAAAAAATAGAATAAGACACATGTAAACTTCATATAGTAATCTTAACTTAATGTAAACTCTTAAATTAAAACACATAATTTTGGAGAAGAAAACAATTTGATAAAAACTCAAGAACAATTACATAACTTTCTTACTTACATGAATTTACATCCAAATTTCTCATCTCTTTACAATGAATATTATTCATTTATATTTTTATTTTAATGGGCACAACTTCATCCTCAAATAAAATTATCGCATGTTTACAAAGTTAAAAATAAAACATGTGTTAGTTTATTTCATTGGCTTTGCATGTACAAAATAGTTTCTTTATAATCAAGAAAAATTCTAAATATCCAACGCCAAAATTAGACCAAAGTCACTTTATTGTGCTTGAGTGGAATTACTAGTGGTAACTAGAATTGAAGTAGATGGGACTCTAGTTTATGTTTCTTAACCAATGGAACTCAAAATAGGTGTTGATGATGTATTAAAAGTTTAAGTTGAGAGAATACTTACTCCTGATGAATATACAACTATAGATGAACTTGACCTAATTGCAGTGGAGGATGCAACAATAGTTTCAAGTGAAGTAGTAGCAGGTGAAATTACATGTAGAGGGAGTGAAAGAAATATACCCTAAGAATTTATATCTATAACTAAAATATTTATTAATGTATGCCTTGTAATAAAAGATGCAATTATGTATGTTTTAATGAATGATGATTGGATTCTTTCTTGAGTAACTAATTTATTATGTGTTTTCATGTTCCCTTATTTTTTATTTCTCTTATAGCTATTGTAGGGTGCTTATATGAACTTAAAATTTATAAAAAACATATTGAATAGTAATTTGATTTTTTCTAACCATTTCCCATGTAGAATTACTGAAAATCTAAAAGATTCATTAAGTGTTTGAGCTTAATCCACTTTATCTTTGGAAAATCTAATCAAGTGGTGTTGGTTGTAGAAAGATGTTTGACATACCATTGACCAAGTGGTTTGTATAGAGTAGAGATGAGAATATCTATCAATAAATAATTTGTTCTCCTTTCTTGGGTTATCAACTATAAAACCATCTCTTTAATTTTTTTATGGCACTTTGTGAGGTAATTTTATTTTATATCACATGGAATTTATCCAAGTTGATATCCTTAATTGACAATGAATTAAGCTCAAGATATAATTTTTACCTCATTTCCTTAAAAACACTACATAATTTAGCATCTAAAAGCCTCAAATATTTATTCAAATCCATCAAATTTCCCCACTTTAGTTGGAATTCACCCCTATCTCTATGTATAGAATGTATTTAATCATAAAGGGACTAGGTTGTATTATGAATATTGTCCATTATATCCTTATTATGTCCACTCTAGAATTATATTCTAATCTATTATTTGAGTAATAAAACCCTTTAAAATATTTATTGATGACCCCACTATTTGAATCAACAATAGAGATTGGATTTTATTTGAATTCATTGTGATATCCTAGTTTTATCTTTAATTTTTTAGCTAGTGTGAAGGGTTCTTCCTCTCTTATAAATCAAATTTGTTCTGCCCCCACTTATTTTTTCCTCTTTATAACCCTTTTTAGTTGGTTGGATGTCTCATAAAATTATAAGGTAACCTTAGTCTCCTCAATAATGACTTAATTTTTCCTTGCCAATTGTTTTGATTTCAATTGTTTCATCCATGGTAGTGTTAAAATTGTTCCACTAGAGGAGGTTGACTTAAGGGATGAAACAGTAAAGGATGAAGTGGATTTTGGAGGTGGAAAGAGTGTTGATGGGTAAATGAAGGGGGTGAGTTTGGAGATATGCTATTTTAAGGTGTAGGGAATGGGGGACCAAACATCCACTCTCTTGAAACCCTAACTTGAGTTGGGCTCATGGTTATATGTTCTATGATAATATGAGAGTATTTGATAATGCTTACCATAGGGGAATCAATTTGAATACTAGTAGTGATAGGTAGTCCCAACTTCATAGAACCATGACTTTGTAATGGATAATTGGAAAAAATAGATTGGGAAACCAACTATTCAAACCATGGGGTTGGAAATATAAAATACAAATCCTTTGATGCACTTGTTGGTGGAATGTCAATCTCAGTTTTACAAATAATAAGTTGTGTGATAGTATCCTATGTTCGAATTTTCAAAATTTATCCAATTAGAATGAATGTATTACTAACAAGGTTAGTGTTGATTAGAGAAACATTAGCGTCAACCAATTAATTAGATGAGTTAGTTGAGAATATTTTAATAGTAGTTGTAACAACATCAATTAAATGAATAATAGTGGAAATAACAAGGACTTGAATAGAAAAGCAGCTGTAACAACATCAGTTAAATGAATAATAGTGGATATAACAAAGACATCAACATAAACTATTTGAGTAGTGAATACTAAGGGAATTAAAGTTTTCATTAAATGAACAAGGGTATCAACTGAGGATAAAATAAGAGGATGTTATTTGTTTACCTCCATGTCTAAATCAAAATATGTGTCCTCTACATCTTTTATTTTTTATTATGTAACATGGATTTGATAATGACTAGGGATAAAAGTTCCAAGATGTACCTATGTAGGAACCTTATGAAACACCTTAGATACATTCTCCCCTTCTTCTTCATCTTATTATATAGATTCATATTAAGTATATGATGAATAATCCATGCTTAATTATGCTCCTAAAAAATATGGAATGCACTATGACCTCTCCTCCAATGTAACCCTTAGATCTTGAAGAGTGTTTGGTAGAGTTAACTTGAGCGGTTACAAAATATTCTAGTATAGTATGAATATGAGGAATAAAAGGCGATTGATTCACCACTGGTGATGGGTCAGGATGATTTGGATTAACTTTGGTGAATGCAACTGTGACCCCAAGAACTAGAGGAGGTCCCATGTCTATAGGATAACTCTACTACCACAATATATTATATTGGGCTAGGACTATGATTATCATTATCTTTAATTATTTTTCAATCTCCTTTAGAGTCTTTTACCTCTCAAGATACTATCCTAAAGATTTATCTATCCTTTTGATAGAAGGATCATATTGTATTCTCTAGGAAATTTCTATGGTCATTTAGGTGGCTCTAATTATGTTATAGATTTGAGATTCATCACTAGCATTAAGAAAAATAGAGTCATGGTCATACCCTCTGTAGACATAGGTGGATCTAATTTCTCCCTATAATCTCTAAATATGATGATTCAATCTACCCTTAGGATCTCAATAACTAAATTTTACAAATTTAAAATAGAAAGAGGACCTATAATGAGAAGGTTTACAAAATTGTCCACATTTCTCAAATTATAATTGGCCTATGTTGATTGACATCTTGTGAATAATTCAAAATTTGACTCTTATAAAAATTTCATCAATATTTTGAGATAATTGATATGCTATCTCACATTAAAATGATTTGTATGGTACTAGTCTTGACAAATAAAAAGGTGACACCATATTTACTTCTACCCTTATAACTATATGGTCTGGGTGGTACTAGTAATCTTTCAATGACCCGAGTGATCTCCTTATTTCCTCTTACAACCTAGACATTAGTTGTGCATTAAAATATCTGTATACCATGTGATAGAAGGTGTCCTCAATCCTTTATATAGTATTTTTGAACTTGTGGATGTGGAAGATGTCAGAATCATCACATATCATCTTTTCTCCTTTAGGCTCCAATAAATATGTGCATGTAGATCTTATAGTGGCACAAAAACATATAATAAATATGACAACATACAAAAAATTCCATTTGGCCTATTATGAGAAACCCTATGTATCTTCAAATCATAGCTTGCTATTTTCCCAAGTGAAAAGATACTTTTGTCATTTAAAATCATGGACATGAGGGAAACCCATATTTCATCCACATGAAAAATGGAGGCAACTCCATGGATTATTTTCAATAGGGCCATTTCAATCCTAATACCTATTATAAACTATGAAATTTGGATGGTGTTGGCCTTCATATTTTGTAAAAATTTGTTAGGGATGGTGTTGACCTCATTATTATTAAACTATGCTCAAATTACTTGTTGGTTATACACTGTATTTGGTGTGGTAAACCTATAGTACTTCTAAAAGGAAACTCCATCTATATAGGCTACTGTATCTTGATTATTTCATCTACTAAATATATAATTTTTATAGATGCTCATAGTAAAAAAATTAAATAAGATTTCAATATCATAAACATCTCTGTTGTAGCATCCACCTTATGTAGTTCAACTTCTAGAATGGCAAACATGTCATTTGTGTACTCCATCTCTTATTGATACAATTTTTTTTTGTCAATATACTCTTGTGATACTTTAAATTATTTATAAATGGATTAGTGATGTGGAAACACATTGACCAGAGTATTTGGGTCTAACTTTGTATTTTTGAATTTGCCGAGTTCTAAAATAGAATAGTGATGGAGTGAGAACATAGAATTTAGCTACTATTTTAATTATAAAGATTTTTGTTTAATCTTGTAATTGGGATTATAAAAATATAGATTTATGAATCTAAATTTATCGACTAGTTGTTTACAATTGATTTTGAATTTAATTTGGGGAAAAATATATATCTTGTGTAAATGCCAAATTTATTGCTAAGAAATATCATTTGTGCAAATTCATTGTTTCTTAATGGTCCATGTCATTTTTCTTTCCATTTTTAATTATGATTTTATGACTTGTGCTTTCATGGGTATTTATCTGAGAAGAGTACATTTATGGTAGAATTTAAAATCTTAGTCATCCTAATTATATTTATTTTGTCCATCTTCATTACAATTGGTGGTATATCACTTCCTCATGGTTTAACCCTTGTATGATTTATTTATATCAATGGGTGTTTATGTTAAATAATACATGCAACAGTTGATTATGCTAGGAAGCACACATGTCATCTTGTCTCTTAGTCACTCAATATATATTTTTATTTCTATGTGTAAAAATTTGTGATATAAAGACACATGGTGTGATATTACTTAGTCACAATTTTTTAGCCTTCATGGCCTTGAATTTTTTCTTATCAGTCTATGACGTTGTGATATGGTGACAAGGGGAAGATTAATGTTCCAAGAAGGACATGCCAATGTGGAAACCTATTTTTTATTCATGTTGTTTTTGGTTTCATGACTTAATTTTTTCAATCAAGACATGTGATGATAAAAGATGATGAAACATGGTGTGATGTCACTTAGTCACATATTCACAATCTTACTTTTTCATAACATTGTAGAGTTTTAAACATAGAAATTGAATTATTTGCCTTGATGTTGTAGGAGTACATGTAGTGAAATATTTTGATGGGTCAACTTATTGAGGTGTTAAAAGTGTGAATTTTATTTTTTAGTATAATTGATGCATAAGGGGTTTGAATACTAGGTCTATGATAAGTTGATGCATTGTTTGGAGCTCAAAAAAGACTCGTATGCCTTTCAATTTAGTTTTCAGAAAGAGACATGTGTCATAACACAAATCCAATTCATAAAATAAATATGATATAATTCCTTCTTGATTATAATATTAAAATCTTGTCATTTAGTAAGAGGATGATGTTTTTTAACAACTGAAGAAGATTTTAAATCAGTTCCAGGAGATGTCAAACCATGTACGGAGATGATAGTCCATGATTCTACTAAGAGCATGGCTACATGTAAATCTAATGAGAGTTTTATGGATCGATTTATATTGATGTGAATTCAAGATGCCAATATAGAGGATGATGGTTTCTCATCTAGGGCCTCATTGTTGCACTAAAAAGTAGGTGATGCACTTGAACTCTCCATTCATATCTTTCTTGATTCAAGGGAAGGAGGGATTGGCCGGTGGTGAGTAGCAAACGCTGAAGGAAAATGTAACAAAAAATTAGAACCACAAAGTATGACTCTTATATCTCTTAAGTAATATTTTATGGGAGGGTCATAGTTTGTATTAATTTTATGGTAGCGGTACATTGTTTTTATGGTACTTTTATAGTTTTTTAACTATGTTTTTGATATTTTAATGTTATTATTCCTCCTCTGAAGTCCTTCAATTTTTATATAGGAAATTTTGTTTTCTTCTAGTTCTTAGACCGTGACTATAAGTTATTTGATATGGGCAGGGACCCATTCAAATCCCTCTTTTACCATTAATAAGAACAACCAAGGAATGTATAAATATTTTAAAGAAAACTCATGGTTGGTTGATTTTAACATTGAAAAATATTTTTTGGGTTCTCATTGATTTGATTCAAACTCAAATATACCTCAATTTATGATATCTAATGGTCTAGCCTCTCCATATTTACATCTATCATATGTTTAAATCTCTATATTTACCTTAACTTTGAATGGAGGTGGAGTTTGTCTGACATGGGGCTATCTGTAAGACCAATAATTTTCATTAGAGATCATAATATGATTAATTAAGGTTACTCTAAAGATGTTTTAAGATCTTGTTCATGCATTGAAATCCCTTGAATATATTTAATCATGTGTCATATGTTCATGTTTCCTTGACTGTATTTTGGAGTCAGATGGTAATTCTGAGTAAACATCTTGTAGAGAAGTGTTTGAGCATGTTTACCCTAAGTTGAAGCATCAGATGAAGTTTGTGATAACCCTAAGGTAATGAGGTTTTGAATATGTAATTTTTTTTCCATGGTTTTTAAGAAAAATTGAATATATGAATGATTTGTTCAAGACAAAGTTTATGTATATGCATAGGCCTTTTATAAGCAGTGATTTGAAGAAGGGTTCAAGTTCTAGTTGGACCTAAAAGGTATTATGGAAAGTAAAGTTGGTTAAGGTATATTTTATTGGTGTATACCTTGTTTCAACAATGTGAGATATTTGGTTATGATTCAATAAAGATCAAAGGGTAACGTGTTGTTATGAAGACCTATTAGGTCTCCATAAGCCTGAAAGAGGAGTAAGGGCTAAATGAACCGATTGTATTAATTGATTCATGACTAATTAATGTTATTTTAATATGAAAAGACCTATTCATGGATCACCTAAGTTATTTGAATATGTATCTGACTAAAAATGATATGATCAAGTAACTTGTTTAACAATGAGGTAGTTTAGGCCTATTGGGTGTGTGATTAGAGTCGATTCTTAAAGGATGCTATGTCTGTGATAGAATAAGAGTATAATCAAATGATATAGATAACTTATGAGTAGAAGGAGGTAATGTGGACCATTAGATAAATTTTATGAATATCTAATAGAGGTTTTGCATATGAAGATCAAGGTTAGAGACCTAATCAAGCCATGAAGAGGGCTAGTTGAGTGAAGAAGGCTAAAGGTCAATTTGAGAGAGACTAAAGTGAGTTAAGATATGAAGGAGTAGATCATCATATATTTTATAAATGAGAATATTTTTTGAAGGTGATCAAAGAATTAGGTTTTTGAGTTGGTGCTCAGTCACCTAGGGGTTGGTGCCTTTTTGCAAGTGGGTGCTTGCTAAAGCCTAGTTGAATTGGTGCTGAGTTAGCTAGGGTTGGTGCTCCATGTAGATTTGATGCTTCACTAAAGATTGATATTTTTATTATATAAATATATTCCATTTGCTTCATCAATGGGTTTTCTTCCCCTAGAGGGTTTCCTTCATAAATGTTGTGTTTATGTGTTTCATGCTCTTATGATTTGATGCTTATGCTTGCTTAAATGTACATGCTTGTTCAAATGGTTCATGAATGGTTAAAAACCCAATATTAGTAATTAATTTACAAAAAAATATGTGGTTATGTTGTTTTCAAATAGTTTAAGAAATTTTAAAACCATATATGTGGTTATGGATCCATAATATCGAGCCTGTGTCATAAAACTATTTTCATAATTTTTAAGAAATGTGTATGTGAGTTTGAATAACCACATATATCTAAAAAAAATTCATGAAATTATGTCCAATTTTTGGCCCCCATATTTGTGCACTTACCCTATCTACTTGAGACATCAACTGAACAAATAAGGTCTCACTTAGATTTTTATAAAGTATTAAAGATATATGGATTTGTTTTTCTCTTTTATTAAACCAAGAGTGTAGAATTAATTCACAAATTTACCTCTATATAAGTAAAAGGTTTCATGATAACATAGGCATATTAAATAATTAATGAGTCATTATTCATCTTTGTTTATGTAAACAATGGATGTGTATGATCAAATCTTGTAAACATGGACTATGATGATGAAGGCACCATCTCCTAGAACATAAAAATTTACATATATATTATTATTTTTGGTGTAAATTGATTTTTATATTTTAAATTTGACATGACATTTATATAAAAGATACCTATATCCATGTAGTGGTTGATTACTACACAATAAATGTGCATGCCAAAAATTCTTCACTCAACTGTATATCATCCAACCTCTCTAAACAACTAGTGTTGTCATCATCAAAAGGTCTAATATATATAAATCCACAAGATATTGAAGGATGGGGTTGAGTAAACACACTAGGTGATGTATCTGCAATAATAATTGTTGAAAGCCTACTCGTATGTTGAATGAGTGTATTAGTAAGTGCACTATGTGCATGTATATTGTTTATCTCCTTGACCTCCTTCACCACAAAGGGGATCTTGGGATGAAGTGGATTCTGGGTAGGGATACTTGTAGGTTGATTAGGTGAAATATGTGTACATGGTCAATCCTTCATAGATCTATTACCTCAACCATTAAAATCACCATAATCAAAATAATTTTTAATCTTATTGTGGATAAAATCATAGTAGTGTTCGTCAAAAACTATAATGGGACCTCATGGTTTTTACTTGGTGGATAATCAAAAACCATACACCATTGGCCAAAAAATTGGATTTCATCAAATTGTGTTGGCACCTATGGATTGGGAAATGTTTTTTACTTACTCAAAATGGTGCATTGGTCGTTGGATAGATGAATTATATGCAAATGCCCTATTTTAATATTTCTTTATCTTTTACCTCATGTACTAACAAATTATCAGCATAATAGGACCTAAAAATATCTTTATATGATGCCCATCTATCAATTTGACTTGTTATCAAGTCAACTTGACCTAATAATGACTCTAAGTTATTCGTTACATAGGTGTGATGGGTGTTGGTGGATGTGAGATCCATCATTCTCCTGATTACTTGCTTAATTTCAACTTTATTTTTTATAATGTATGTAGCTAGATACTCTTGGATACTTGGGAGATCTTGTGGAATTTTAGGAGTGTTATGTTAAGGAATATGAAGGTTTGGAGGGTTAGTGGAGGGTTATCTAGAGGATTTGGAGGTTTAGGTGGAGGGTTAGGTGGAAGGTTTTCTAGGGGATTAGGAGGGTCAGGTGGAGGGTTAGCCACATGAATATTAGGTTTAGTTGGAGGGTTAAATTGATGTTTATGGTCTCTTTTAGTGTATTGGTTTGTTAAAAAAAAACAATTTACATCTTAAATAATGTAAAAAATGGTAAACTATAAGGTCAATAGGTGTAGTTTTTTTATCACTTACCTCATCTACATAACATCATGGTGAATTTTGGGATGTATGAAGCTTTCCAATGGAAATATCATGAGTTTTGATATCTTTGGAGCATAAATGTGCTCAAAGAATAGTACTTAGGAGTTGGAAAATGTAAAATGGTAGTGTTTGACTATAAAGTTTTATAAAAAAAATACCACAGGTAATGTGTACATGTTATAATAACATGTATGTGTTACCATAATGCATACACATAGCATTAATATGTATGTTTTATGGATTGAAAATTAATGAGTCATACATTTAATAACATGTATGCATTAAAGGGTATCTCTATATAATCATCTCTTACTCTATGCACATACCCTTACATTAGATAGGGACACAAAATTTATAAGTCATTTTTAGAGTATTCTATGGAAGAATCTATGAACTAAAATATAATTTAGTAGTGCATAACACCCATTAATATATGGATAGACAAATTTAGTGAATAGGATCTTGGAAAATTTATTGAGGTGCATAGGTAGAGAGAAGACCGAGCAATGGGACTTGGCTTTACTAAAGACTGAGTTTTCATATAATAATTTAGTCAACATATCAATAGAAAAATCACCATTTTACATTATTTATGGCATAAACCCTATGGGTGATATATATATTTTATAGTTAGCAATTATAGAATGAGTTAATGATGATGTGGAACATATACAACAATTGTAAGAAGTAAGAAGAAATACATAGGAAAGTAATGAAAAGTATAATGTACCAATAGATGTAATTTGAAGGTCAAAGGTATTTGAAGAAGGATATTAAGTGATTATTTACTTAAGAAAATATATATTTCCATTATCCACATACAAAAAGTTGAAGTACAATAAAATTGGTATGTGCATAATTGGGAATAAAATCAATGAGAGGTAAGTTTACAACTAAAATTTGATATCTCTCCAGTATTTAATGTTTTGGATTTATATGATTTTCATGGAGAATATGGTGAAATAAAAAAGTATGAATAAGTGGATTGTAAGGAACATGTATCAGAGAAGAATAAATAAAATATAATGCATATTATGCATAATAAAACAATGAACACAAGACAAGGAAGTTATAATAGGTATTTGGTACAATGGAAAGGATTAGAAAAAAAGACAAGACTTGTATTTTAGAATGGGAGTTGAATTTTTTTGACAATATAAATGATAATAATATAATCAAGCCAACTGATAGGATCTAATTTATTTTCAACGAAAGGAGAATGATCTGGAGAGCAAACTTCTGGAGGCCATAACTTTTGACTCGTTAACCTGATTGAGATCTCATTCATGAAAAAATAGATATAAATAAAATATGCATACAATAAAAAACTACTACACTATTTATGGGTTGTTCCAATGTATTTTGAGAGCCCTATGAGATCATCTAGAGGTTCAAACATTGAATTCTAGTATTTTTAATCATGCTAAAAAAAACATAAATTAGATAACCTTGTATCCAGAAATAAAATTGAATTAAAACTCACCCAACATTATGCATTTAATATTTTGATGACATGCTTAAAATTTTAGGCCCATTCAAGCTTGCATGCCAAAGTTAATATATAAATAAATTGTCTTTTTATAGCAGGGCTAGTTAACTTTATGTAGTTTTTCCTTCTTTAAAATTTTTTAATTTTACATGTCAACTCCAATTTTAAGTTGATATTTATTTAATGACTTTACTAATTTAGTATAAATGAATGAAGATTATAGTTTCATGAAATTTTGAGTATTACTTTCATATTTTTCTAGTCTATAAATTCATCAGATGATGTTTTAATTTTAGCACATTTTATAGCAAACATTCAAGAGATAATATATCCTATAATAATATATGTTTAGATAAAATTTATTGGTTTTTATATTTCTATATTTACTTTTACGTGTTCATGTGGAGATTGGAATAATATGTCATTTTTTTTGAAAAAAATATGATACATCATTGTTATATATACTTTCACACTCAATCCTACTTTAATTCTTATTTTTTTATATGATAGGTTAAAATGGGTTGAAGGGACCCAAACCCTATACAAATGAGAACGGAATGAGAAATGAGAAACAATAAAAAAGAAACCAAATGGGATAAGGGTAAACACTCTAACAACCAGCCTAACTTCCACTATTCATGAGCTAAAAACTAGCCAAGAGCACATAAAATATCCAACACAAACAAATGGGAATAACCAAAGTTATTCTGACTCAGAGTAGGTGACCAATTGCTTGGTTGCAGTATTAACTTTATTATGACATTTTCATCTGGTGTGATTGCCAATAAATTGATCCTCCACTTTTTTTGGCTTCTTCCTTTTTAGGTCCATACAAGGGAAATATTGAATGATATCCTCAGCAATGTGGACATCATCATCCCTAGTGTGCTTTTGGAGAGAGTCTTCACTAGAGTTGTGGGTCTTGGGGGTCCTACCATCATGCATAACAAACTTGTTAAAACCAAGAAAATTACTTAACCTCTCAAATTCCTCTAAAATGTTGGTGTAGAAGAGATTTTGGATCATGATTTTTGTATGGAGTTTTGAAAGGGAATCTTCAACACCCTTGTTATCATCAGCCCCAAGGGTGATTTTGCCTTTAGAAGTTAAAAAGGGATACCAAGATGAAATTTATCATTCTAAATCTAGGTACTAGAAGCCCCCAATTGTTTTCCTTGATCCACCTCTTTAGAAGATAAGGAATGAGTGCCTTCCACCTCCACCTCCTCCTTGTTGCTATTGAAATTGATAGCCTCAAAAATGTTCTTAGACCAGACCGGTTCCCCCCTTTTAATCAGTAGAAAAATGAGGCCTTGATGGATAAGATCCATAACAAGGCTCTTCTTGAAATTTAAAACTGAAACTTCCAAAGATTACAATAGAACAAAGGGGATACTGATGAGATGCCCCTTGAAGTGGTTCAAAATTACAAAGTGATGTGAATAGAGAATGGTGTGTTTGCCTTCCAATGTTATATACCATATTATTTAGAGGCATACCTCCAACCATTTCTTTGGTAAATCTGCATGCATGTAGCCTTTATTGGATAGAGGTTTTAGCTTGTATTTCTCCTTCTCTTTCCTAAATAAAATATGCATGAGTTCCTCATTGTGGTTCCTGTCTTTAAAATCCTTCACTTCCTGGCATTCCATTCTAGTTGTCTCCCTAATCAACTCCTCAATTATTTAAAATTTTAGCCCATGAATTTTCACCTCTTGATCATTCCAACCATGGGCAAAATCCCTTGAAATCAAAGTATCGTTCCCCACTAGCCTTTTCATGAATGGGGCCAGACCCCCTTTAACTAATTTATGCCAGACATGATCATTTTTATTTATGTCAAAATAGGAAATTAGTTCAAATCAATCTTTATCACCACCCATTTTCACTTTAGTTTTGTTGTAATTTTTTTAGGTGTTCTAGGAAGCTCTGGATGATATTAAGAAATAGACGCAAGAAGAACAATGATCAGCCACAAGATGGGTGAGAGGGCATAATGATTGGCCCTCATGCCACACCTTAGAATAGGAGGCTTTGCACGTGTGGAAAGCTATTTGCATAACATGTAATCTAGTCTTTAAAGAATTTATCATCATGAATTTGAATGGCAAGTCCCTTTTCCTTCTTGATAATTAGAATGATGTCATTCAAAAATTCACCCTCATGCCAAGTGATGTAACCACTTCCACAGACCCCTATATTTACAAAGCAATTGGCACCCCCATTTCCTTCTATATAAACATGATCAATAACAACACCTTTGGAAAGGTTGATAAGGGATATGACATGACTGGTGATTGCTAAAATGTTCTAAGAAGATGGGGATTGGTCCTTAAGGCAATTAATGATATTCATTGAGTCCCATTTTATATGAATAAATTAAGAAACTAGTTTAACCACCTCTTCCATGCCCCATAGGGATGTTGAACATTCCACAACATGGTTGGTTTGAATACCAAGAGGCCCTACATAAGCTGATTTGATATTTCTTAAAGTATCCCTGATCAGACCCCCTACCCCAGCTGGGCCAAGATTCCCATTTTCCACCCCATCAAAATTTAATTTGACCCACTGAGGAATGGGGGGGGGAGACCATTTGGCTATATATCTATCCACTCTTTTATCTAGGGCTTTAACTGGGATGATCAAATTAAGATGTTTCAATGTTAAAGAGGAAAGAAGGGATATACGTTGGTTGAAGGTGTGAGTAGAGATTGACTAGTTTTCTTGCATGAAATCCTTGATCCTTTTGAAAGTAGACTCAGGATGAGGTTGAAGGCCCTCAAATATTTAAGTATTCCTAGCTTTCTGTATGCCCCATTAGATATGGGGTAGGGTCATATTCCACTAGTGAGTTAATGTAGGTTCTTTCCACGGGGGTTTCCATTGGGTAATTAAGGCCATGAAAGATCCTAGGAAAACCCATTAAATGTTGGATTCACTGAAGAATCATTGAAAGAAAGTCAACCTGATGGGCAATAATGGAAAATATATTCCACTATTAATGCTAATTATTTGCAAAGAGAGCATCTATTGGGGATGGTTAATCCTCTTTTGATAATATTGTCCACTATTAAGATCTTATTTTGAGCAGCTAACCAAAAAAACATTGATTTTAGGGATGAGGTTTTTTATCCAGAGATATTTCTAATTGAAATCCTCCTCATCCAGATTCCACAAAAAAAATAATCTTGATTTCACCGAGTAAATCCCACTGGAATTATGTTTCTAGACAATTTTGTCTTCTCTAGGTGGTCAATTGATATGAATGCGTTGGATGGATTCATTTATCTTTTAGAGTAGAAGGGTTTGGTGCTGATCCTATCTAGGTTTGGCTAAAGTTTTCTAGCACTTTCACCCATTTCTAATTTCCTAATAATCCCTTACTTTAAGACCATAGTTGTTTTTGAAAAAATCTATCAATTTGGGATCTTGGATAGTGGATTCCAATGGGGTTGAGATCCATGAATCACTCTAGAAATCCACCATATTACCTCTTCTAACATTCCATTTGATTCTATTGATAAGGATATTCTTACACATCTACAATGCTTTCCAAAACGAAGAACTGTTAATAGGACCTGGGTCCACTAAAAAATGGAAGCCTTCATCTGAGGAGAGGTATTTGGCCCTAATGATTTTGGTCCACTAGTTTTCTTTTGTAAGCACTCTCCAACCTTGTTTTTCTATGAGAGCTTTGTTCATGGTTGAAACCCTTCTCATTCCCAAACCACATGAGGAAATCGAATGATAGACATTGTCCTAGGAAATAAGTGGAAATCTAAATTTGTCCTCTAAACCTCTAAATTTTTTTTTTTAGATACTCTCCACCTTGTGAGGAATAGATATTGGAATTAAAAAAAATGGACATGAAATAAACTGGTATACTCTAAAGGGAATTATTTATGAGATTGAATTTACCAGCCTAAGTTAGGAGATTCCCTTTCCACCCAGCCAACTTATTTTGGATCCTATTAATGAGAAGCATCTAGAAATAAGATTTTAGCGAGACATCAAACAGGGGAATGCCAAGATAAGTAGATGATAGATTTGAAATATTGTAACACAAAATGTTAGTGACTTTAGACTGGAGATCCATCAGAGTGTAGATGAAGAAGATAGAACTCTTATTGATTTTCACACTTTGACCAGACACCCCTTTGTACATCTCAAGAATCTTCTTAAAACATCTAGCTTTAGAAATTGAGGCTTCTCCCATCTTTATAGTATCATCAGCAAATTGTTGGTGAATGACAAGGTTGACATTTGGGGAACATGTGATACCCTTACTAATATTGGAAGATCTAGATAAAGAGATAAGTTGACTTAAGGCCTCTACTAGGATGATGAAAAGATAGGTTCCCCCTATCTTAACCCTCTTCTAGTAATAAAAAAACCTTAGGGCACCCCATTAACTAAGACCGAGAATAAAGGGTTTTGAATATAGGCATAAATTAGTTTTTTAAATCGAGGACTAAACCCAATTTTCCTCAGAATGTTATCAAGGAAAGACCAGGAGACCCAATCATAAGCTTTCTTTATAAAAAGATCATAGGATTTCTTTATATTGAGGTCAACCCAAATGAGAAATTAAGTGGATGGTTTCATGAACAATAATGATCCCATCAATGATTTATCTATTAGAGATAAAAGTCTGTTGCTGCTCCACTATAATTTTGTCTAGAACAAGATAGATTTTAAGGGTGAGACTTTTGGAATAAATTTTATATAAAGTTGAGCACAAGTTAATGGGTCTAAAATCTAATGCCTTGGATGCCCCTTGTTTTTTGCGAATTAGGATAATAAAAGTGTTATTGAAATCCTGAAGCATGGAATTTGTTTTATAGAATTTAGTTATAGCCAAACAAACGTCATGACAAATAGTGTCCCAAAAAACCTATAAAAAGAAAGGAGGGAAATTATCAGGCACAAGGGCCTTGTCCCCTTCTAGGCAGAAAATGATAGTCTTGATCTCTCCTTGCGAAGGGGGTTTAAGGACTAAAACATTTTCTTATTGTGTAAGGACCCTACTAAAGAGGTTGACCATTTTATCCTCAAGGCTAGAATCCCAACAAGAGGAAAGGGAGATCAAAGATTTAAAAATGTACTTTCTATCTTATTATCATGCAAACATGTACCTAATAGATTGTCTGTGGCATGTTACTCTATAAAAATTATTTTGAACTATAACATTCATTTTAATAAGCATATAAGCCTAGAATTTATTGTGTATAAATTGATGGTAGTTGTGTATATGTTAAATCAATATGGCAATAATTGTTACCAAAGTGAAAACTGACCTCTAATGAGTCTCCTCCATCATAACTATATTATATTGAAGTAATGTATGTATGTTATCATTGCATGTTATTATTATAAATGTTTACATAAATATTTACTTAGGGTAAGGAAATGGAGTAAAATAATTGTAGATATCATATCAATAATATTGAATATTATTAACTATTAGATGATTTAATGACATTTTTATTTATGTTCATTTCCACTATTGTCCATTATCAAAGTGGTATCTAGCTTGGAAGTGGATAAATTTTATTTAATGATTTAGTTATGAAGCATAATAATCTGGAAAGAGACATCTAAAAATTTGAATATACTCACATAATTTTATATGAGGCTCTTTAGAACAATTTGCTTAGATATAATTTTTTGATTTTATATTAACATATAAATGAAAAACTTTAAGTAGTTCGATTTTTTTAATATTATGTTTTCATAAGATCATGTGTCATATTTTTATATTAAGAATTTTTTAAAGTTACATTTATTTTATTATTGCATTTATTAAAAACAATTATTCTTATTGAAACATAGATAGTATTTTAAAAATATATATTTGAAATTAATGTTAAGATATATTTTGTATTTGGATAGATACTAGCATACCTATTTTAGATAAATCTATGTAAAAGATGTTGAGAGATATCATTCTCAAGGTGCCTATATTATATTTGATTTGTGACATAAGTGGAATATGCACCTTGAGAATGATATCTCTCAGTGTATTTTACATAGATTTATCTAAGACAGGTATGCTTGTAGCAACTGTGTATAATGCATATTTACTTGACATATAATTTGAATTTTCACATAAAATCTGAATTGTATATTATAGATTACATTAAATAATATAGAAGTATAATACACATTAATGTAATTTACATAATTTAATATTTTCAATCTAAATAGTTAATTAGTACTCATCAAAATGTACCATGCACATCATATAAAATGTCAAATAATGAAAGAGTACAAATCACATAAAATGTCAAACAATGATTAAGTACACAAATTTTTTCATAATTACATGAAATTATTTTATCTCTAAGAGTTTCAATTTGTCTTCCTCAACTTTCCATTTGGAAAGTTGTTTTCCAATTTTTAGCTTTTCTTAGCGGTCATATGTATTTGGAGGTAATATTCTTAGTCATTCAAATGAATTTACATGGGATATATCCAAAAATATTAATCATGTTATTTTTATTTGACGTATATCAATTATTGATTTTAAAAGGGTAAAACCTTATGATTTGTGTATTATTAATGCCTAAGCCAACTGTAAGGGTAGTTAGGTTGTTCATCCCTTTGGATTGGTGCAATTGGAATTGCATAGGGAGTTTAATCTTCAAATGGTATTACCAAGTAATTGTAAAACTTAACCATAACATATGATGGTGGTTCTAGTAGGGAACTCCTAATTTTGTAGATTATACTTTAGATATAACCTAAAGATCTATTTACTAGACCTAATTTTATCCAAAGATTGGAAGTTAACATGACTCTTGCATTGATATAAATTATTAACTTGTCATCATGTTCATCACTTAGACCTCCTATTGGTGTATTGGCATTTCCTACCTTGGTTTCAATGCTACGTACAACCAATATTTTCAATAAATATAATTTTATTTTATTATGTTTACACACATTATCATTTATTTAAAACAAAAGAATACAATTGTTAAAACCTTCAATCATGGCTCTATTTATTCCAACATTTTTTTAAGTCATCAATAGCTTCCAATCATCTATTGTCAGATTTACATCTCTTAGATTTGTGAGTAGCTGACGAAACCTTTGCTAGTCATCACTTTCTCCTTCATATCTAAATATATTATCCAAATTAATAACTATTTTGCATTCTTCCCATAATAGTTTAGCTTGTTTGTTACTATTTAATGGTGGTCTATCCGTAACATGAGGAAGATGGCCCAAATCTCCAACCAAAATAAGAGATATACCACCAAAAATCATGTTTGAATTTTAAGGAAATTCTCTAAAGTCTATGTTTTGTAGCAAATATTTCCCAATAAAGCTTATTTCATTAATAAATATGTATTTTATGTGGCAGATATCCTCTTGGAAACTTGTATGTCTTGTTTCTTCTAATTCAAAAAAATCCATAATTGGGATTCAAAGTTGTGAATGAATAGTTGAGGTACCAATATTGAATGCTAAAACTCTAGTTGTGTAAGTAATATAAATGGAGATCACTCTAGGAATGCTACATCTTGAAGAGCTCGATGAATGGATCTAATCAGATATAATTTTCTTATTTTGACTATTCCTTAGACTATTATGCATAAGGGCAGAGTATTTTGACCTCCATGAAAATGTGGCTTAACAATATCAAGTGATTTTTTTGTTTGGCACCCAAGGTTTCATAATTAATATATGTTTTTATATCATTGTCTATAAGAAATCCATTAAATTTCATGATGCTTAAAAATTCAATCACTTTATTTGTGTATTCTTCACCTCCATATTCATTATTTCATCATTCTTGTCTATCAATATATCTTCTTCAAAACATATATATCTCACTCACTTCCATAACTTGGCCATGTTGTATCTTGGATAGGACTTCCCACTCATATTCAATTGTGTTTTGTTGAATAAGTTGATTATCCTCATCTTTACTATCACCATGACTTTGAACATAAATTTGAATTCTTCTTCTCTCCATGTGCCAATAGTTATAATTGAATGAATCCCAATTTGATATTTTTTCTTCGTCATCAATTTTAATATCTATTTTTATATCATGATATGGCTTGTAAATTAATAAATATAACCAATATAAATCAATATAATTATTTGATTCATGTATTAGGATGAAGGACAACCTTGGAAATACTCTCACTATAGCTGCATTACTCTTGGCCTCCTATTTGTTGTTTTTTCCACCTTGGACTATATGTCCAAGATCTTGCTACTTCAATAAGTGGCGCACTTTCCATGGAGAAAGGCCTATTATTATATCCATCAATTAAATAAATTTTATGATCTTCATGATCATCTTATTCATTTTGTCTAGAGGTTTATAAACTTGATGTGAAACATTCAATTTCATAAATACTCTACTACTCTCTACTAACAAAATCTCTAATAACATGTGACATGTTTCTTGCACCCCAATGTCTATTTCAAAAGGTGTCTCATTTAGAAGGCTTATATATGTTTTTCTTGCTAATTCATCAGGGTTTTCAATGTTTTCAAACCACATCAAGATTTGATGATAAGTGTCATAAATCCTCTCTACCTTTGTTGCACACTTAGTAATATATTTAACCATGATGTGTTTGAATATAATAGGTTTCCAATCTAAATTTAATCTCCATTGTTATAATATATATCAATTGTGTGTATTGACTCTATTATCATTTCTTGTAGGCTCAAAATTTTTATCTATTGTGTCTAAGTCTTCATATAATTTTAATCCATTAATATTATGTTGATGATAAAAATTATACTATCAACTAATCAAACCTTTTTCCTATTACAAAGGTTAAGTTGGAATCATACTAGTCTAATAGTGGGGTTTTATAGGTTTAATTATGATCCTAAAGATATGAGAAATTTTTAAATGTTTTGAGAAATAAAAAATAAGTTATTGAATACAACATATTCCATTATAATTTTATAAATCCACTATATCAAATAATGAATCATTTAAGATATAAATGTATAATATATTCTATCTGATAGAGAAGGCCTATGAACAAGACAATCTCTTGAAAAAAAAATATTTAATAATACAATATATTTCAAAGTAATATCTTCCAAATAACACCTAGATAATTAAAAAAAACTACAAGTAAAATAGAATTGAGATAAATCAAAGATGAACAAATCTTCTATAAAGTAATTAACTAAGAACTCAACACACAAGAGACAAAACCAAAAAACAACCATCAAACTCAATTAGATAAAACAAATAGGATAACAACTAAACTAAGAAAAAAATAACAAAATATTTAAAGAAAAAATGCATTAAACTAAACATAAAATTTTTATTCTAGCTTAACGAAGTCTAACGAACTAAAACAATCTAAATCTAAATTAAATCTACAAACTAAATAATCTAAAATCTAACTAAATTTAACTCTAATAAATTAAATAAAGGAGATCAGTCTAAGAAACAAATTAAATAAAAATAGAAACAAAGAATAACTAAAAGCATACTAAAAGTAAAATATAATAAAACTTAAAGGAAAAAGAAAAGAAATTAGATTAATTAAAGATTAATCTAAGTCAGATTAAACTAAGTTAAAGTCAAAATTAAAATAAAGTATAATACAGATAAAATATGTGAGTGTCAATAGAGAGAGTTGTTTTAGCAAAATTGATCAATTTTAATAGTGAAACTAACATCTTTGTTTACAAAATATCTCGAGAGATAACTTTTACAATCAAATAGATCAATAAAATGTTATAAACAATGAAGTTTTCATCATTATTTGGGTTGAATATTTAGATTCTGCACATAGGATTGCAAATATCAATCATCAAAATATGTTAAACTCAATAAACATTGGATAATCTAATATAAATTATAATATAAAACTGGATATACGTACGTTGCCTAAGTGATTTATTCAACTATTAGAGAAAGTATCATTTCGTTTATCTACAAAGGTCATGCTTTCTCATAGAAGTTACATATAAGAGAGAGAGAGATAAATGATTGACCTTACAATGTATAAGTCTTCAATACATATTTGTTTCTCCACTTTAAATGAATCGTTGATCTCATTTTATGCTTCAAATTTGGTTGGAAAAAGAAGTTATAACTCACCTTAGTTAGTTACCTATTTAATTTAATTAATTAAATTTTTAAAAGTTAATCAATATAGACAATTATTAGTTAAGGTTTAATTAAGACTAATAATTCTCAATAGATCATGTATTTGAATATAGACCAAGCATTTTCGAACAGGTGGGGACCCTTTATCAATTAATAATAAACTAGAATAACATTTTTAAATAAATCAATAGATAAACCAAATTTAATGAAATTCTTATTTATATTTATACCATAATGCATATTTTCAAAAATTACTTAGGCATAACATATATATCAAAAAAAAATTGTTTGTTGTATTTTCAAAACACCATAACTAAAATATCTCAATCCAAAAATCAAAGCATCAAATATAAATGTACTTAAGTTCTACTAACTTAAAAGTTGAACTTTGAAATGAAAATTTATCATACTAACATCCAATAATTATTAGAATAAGAAAGAACCTCAAATAATATCTTTCCCTACTCATTCACATGTTCATTGTATTCCATATCAACTACTGGAAGGTGAACCATGTTTATTCCTAAATCACTTACAGGATCATCTACTTCCAACTTAATATTATTGAAAATTTGACCTCAACTAGAGTGTCCATGTCATTATTACTATCTAACTATTTATCTAAAGTGGTTGCATGAATTTCAAGACCCTGTTTCCTACAATTTGAAAGTGGCCCCTTAAAAATTCATTCTATGTAACCTAAAATATGATCTCTCTAAGATAGTGAGGGTTCATCAAAAAAATAAGGCAAGACAAGATTGAAAAATTTATTATCATAGGCTATTTCAACATCTAGCTGAGTGGTTTCATTAACATGGTGTGTCTCATTAACATGTTGGATTCTCTCTGGGCTAGGTGACTGAACTAGCAACTGATGCAGATTATTCTGTAAGTGGTGAGAAGAAATAATATGAGAATGAGACTGGGCTCCAAATTTATGGCCACAAAATTCTCTATCACCCCTATGGTTTACAAGGTTAAAAGATAAATTATTCAAAACATTCTAAAACTCAAGATTACTGGCATCAAAGTGGATTGATATTCTAGCTACCCTATTAGCATACATAGGGCCAAATATCATAGCCCTCAAACCCCACTTGGTAATTTTCTATTCAATTTCTATTGATTCATGTTACCAAAAGCCTGATTCCTTCCCCAACCTTGATTATCACTATCTTCACCTAATCTAGGTTTGTCCCAACCCGACATCTTATATACAATATGAAATATATTCAAAACTAATTATTTATGACTGAAAATTAACATGCATATATAAAATATAAACCCTAATAACCATTGTATTTCAATATAGTAGATCCTTAATCACTCAAAAAAAATTCCACTATTATCAAATGATTATTCAACTATTTCAACTAACTAAATTGTACATTCATATGAAAATTGATAACCATGTCAAATCATTTCCAACTGTGACTTTAAAATAAAATTATATTATTATAATTTTATTTCTAAAATATTATTTTATATCTTCACAATTTTTTGTTCTCACTGTATGAATATCATCTGAGAATATAAACTGAACTGATTCAAATAATTAAAACCAATATTTCCACAAACTCCTATTCATGAAAATTATTTATCAATTGGAATTCGTATAATTTTCTAAAAATATAAGAGATCGAGTCATCAAAATATAAACTTTGAATAACGACTTGTCTTTTCAAGTCAATATTCTAATTGTTTTTGAAACTATAATCATATCTTATTTTTTTATATATTCATGATTTGAAATAACCAAGAAAATTATAGATGACATAATATTTTATTTTGTTAGTCAAAGTATTAATCAAAATTATATACTCAGATTTTCATGAGAAAGCCATTTCTAATATCAAATTCTAATCACTTCAAACCCATTTCAATGTATGAAATGTAACCACAACAAAACATTATCTCCATCTGAAATAATATTTTAAATCTAGGAAATAACCCATTTCAAATTTATGTGAAAATTATCAACACATCTTTACTATTTGTTTGTTTCCATAACTTTGAACAAAACCTGAAATAATTTCAAATGTATTAGATTTCCTAATATTTGAACCTTCATGGACAAATATTATAACTTTAATATGCTAAAACATCATTATATTACTATTATAAAAATCCATAAAAAATAAAAAATTGAGATGTACAAATCCATTAATAACCTTCATTATCTTGACAAACAAAATTCAATGTACTATATCCATGACATAACCATGCAAAACCTTTTCTTAAAGACCAAGATTTGAAACTAAAACTGATATTCATGAAACTTATAGATTCAAAATACTAAAATATAAACAATGGCACCACTAAAAAATCATACTACATCTTTGAATATACTCCTGAACTATTCCTTTATAACATGATGAATATAAACCATTCAAACCCTTGAAATTATTCATGAAACAAACACACAAAGTTCATCCCTACAAAATTGAAAGTCTCAATAAAGATTTTGAAACTATAAATGGTATGTTAGAATTACACTATAGTCTATATTACTCATATAAATCCATAATAAAATGCACATTCAAACAAGAAAAGCCTCAATATTCTTAAAATACCATGCTCAAAACCAAAAACCAACATGTTTGTATTTCATAAACTATAAATATAAATGTCCTTATAAAAAAATAAAACCATTCACATCGATATCTCATGCACAAAGAGAACATAATAACCAATAAACTATAATCTTTTATCCTTCCAGAATAAATATGCATATATAGCTTATTGAAACTTATCACATCTAGACCAAAAACCACATTTTCCTTCATGTATACAAAAAATCATTTGAAATAACTCATAAAATTATTCAAAACTCATTCAAATTATTATTGGCATACCTGTATGTACTTCCTTTCACCTTTCCTCTCAAAAATTATTTCTGCAACTCCAAACTCCAATTTGAGAGAGTGTCATTTCTACAAGAAAGATTTCATAGAATGACCAAAATAATAGAAATAATTCTATTTGTAATCCAATTCCCTTGAATTAAATACTGTGATTACGTTCGCAATCATCATTGGCTCATTAAAATCAAGACTATCACTTAGCATTCTTTCATCTAATTTAATGACACCGTCAAACATAGTAATAACCAATATACCTTCTAAAACACTTACTATCTTGTGAGATTCAAGGCATGTACCAAATTCATTAAATTCCTTAAATAACCATTCAATCTCAAAGTGTCTACCACACTTCATATTAACTCACATTGTTAGCTTAACATCCCATGAAATCTACCAACTTACCATTACAACATTCATGTATCTTGAGAGTACCAACTCAACTTGCCAACCATATAAAACCTTTATGTCTCAAAAATGAGCATAGCATAGGTTAATCTTATTAACCTTTCAAATAAAATTATTTATCCATAAACCTTCATGATCACACAAAACCTTTATGCCTTGAAACAATTTTATTTAAAATAACCTTGAAATAGCCATGAGCGTTTAGGGCCCGATAGATTTATTTATATAATTTTAAAATATTTTTATATTTGAGATTAGATTAGGACCTTTATCATAATGAAGCCTTAGGATTAAACTTAGAACCCCTTAGGATGCTTAAATATCCTTAGAAAATAGTTTAAGTTTTTAAAGAATAATATCAAACCACTTATACCATGACTCATATAATGTCGTATTCATTATGACAATCTATATTTATACTTAAAAAATGAAATTGAATTAATTAAAAACCATTATGACTAGTAAATAACATATTTCCATTTTGATCAAACCATGTAAGATGTCGCTATTTCAAACTAAAAATGTTTTACTATAATTTGATCAATAATCAACTAAAAAAACAAAATTAACTAATCACACACATTAATTAGTGATATATATATATATATATATATATATATATATATATATATATATATATATATATATATATATATATATAATTTATTCATCTATTTATGGTTTTATAAATCACTTAGAATATAAATATGAATTCATAAGCCAATCATCATCAACTTATGTAATTAAAAATATTCATCTAAATATACTATTAATTAATCAAGTCTCAAACATAATTTTAAACTTTATGACTGGGTCATCTCTATGGTAGCTATAAGTATTAATTTCAAAAAATTGAGTGGATTGTGAAAAATAAGCAGAACACTAGTGACCTTTCGAGTTAATTTTGAATAATAAAATTAAGTAGAAATCATATTGCCTATTGATAAAAACATAATCTTAAGAGTGTGATCTAAGAAAATTATTTTTTAAGAAGCTACACATGAACCCTTTTAATAATAAATTAAAAATTAAAGGATGAAATGTTCAGTTAGCTTGACACTTAGAAAGTGAATGATATTAGATTGAAGTTTAGGTTATATGCATAAACTAATACAAATATCTTAAATAAAATATCTAAAAATTAAGTAGTACCTTAATAAATAACTAAAACTTAGCATATATTATTCATATATAAATAAAATTGAATTTATAAAGAGTATTATTTAAAAATAATTTATACTTATAATAAAATTGTAGCATCTTGACATTTATCCTTCATAATGTGAAACTTCATTAATTTGAAACACATGTTGGTCCTTTTAAAATTGAAATCAAGTAATAATAGAAATCAAACAAAGAAACCAAAATAAGAAACAATAGAAAATATAACAAATAAAAGAAGCACAAAACAAAAAGATAATAGTAAGATAAAAGAAATAAATAACTCTAAAAATGAGTTAATCATGAAATAATTTAAAATGACAGTCATTAACTGAGTAACATAAACAATTTTTATCAAGATATTTCAAATGAAAAGCATTATTTCTAAGTACAGTTACAACTCGATAAGGATCAAGTCATAATGAATCAAATTTATGATGTTTGTTAGGATCTTCTTGAACTTTATCCCATTATAAAACTACATCACCAAATTTAAACTTTTTATTAGAAACTTTCATATCATTTTTTTTTCAATTTTTGTTTATCCCTTTATAATTTTTGCATTGTTATTGCTTTAGATTCATCAAGAGCTATTAGATCATTCAATATTTGTTCAATCAAATTTGTATTTTTAGTAACATATTGTAAAGAATTTTTAGGTGAAGATATCTGAAGTTCTATTGGTAAGGTGGCCTCAAATCCATATACTAACATGAAAGGAGAATAACTAGTTGATACTTTGGCAATAATTCTATTAGCCCATAAAGCTTCAAAATTTTTAAGATATCAATTTCTTTTATTTTCACAAACTAATTTCTTCATAATTGAAATTAGATTTTTATTTGTGGACTCAGCTTGCCATTACCCTGAGGGTAATATTTAGATGAATGACTAGATATAATATAGTATTTTCTTTAAAATTATAAAAATTCATTCAAAACAAATTGAGGTCCATTATCAAAAATGATTTCATAAAGAACTCTAAATCTTTACAAAAAAAAAAAATCTAATAATGAGATTACTTCATCTGTTACAAGATTTTTAAGTGCTTTGGCGTCAGGCCACTTAGTGAAATAATCTATTGCTATTAATATATACCTATGGCCAAAATATGGAGGAGGATGTATATATGAAACAAAATCAATACCCCATTTTAAAATGTTTTTTTAGGTATAACATGATTTAATGGCATTGTAAGCAACTTATCTCTACCAACAACAATTGACATGACATACAAGAATAAACTAACTTATAAGCATCTTTAAATAGAGTAGGTTAATAATAATCTGCTCTTAAAATATAATAAGTAGTGGTTTTTTAAATATAATATCCATCATAATTTCCTTCATAATAGCCTCTAAGGACCTTTTGAGTTTGATCATATGTAAATAATCTTAATAAAACTCCATCTCTATTTTGATAAAATAAAATAATTTCTAGTAAACAAAATATTAAAGCTTTTAAATACAAGAAATGTCTTTGCTTCTGATCAAAATTGTTAGGACAAGCCTAATTTTGAAAATAAAAAACTAAATCATGATACCAATCATCTTCAACCAACATACAACCCCATTCATTCATCTCAAGACCAAATTTAAACTTTTAAAAAAAATAAAAAATAAAAAATCATGCCCCTTAAATGAGGATTTGCATTTAGATTATTAACAACTGACAAGACCAATACATTGATATTTGAAAAAATGTTTCCAGCTAAATATTTTATTAAGTCATTACCTTTAATTGTTTCTAATGTTTTGAATTCAAGATCAAATTTTTGGATTTGTAATATCCACTTAGCAATCCTTCCTTGAATGTGTGGTTGATTTAAAAGATAAGATAAGAATAGGTATGTTAAATCACATAAAAAATTTGTATTCCATCAATAAATAATGATATTTAACCAAAGAAGAAATCAATGAGAAAACAAATTTCTCAATAAGAGGGTACCTAATTTCATCATCTTTTAAAACTTGACTCGTATAAACAATTAATTTTTTATCATTATTTTTAAACTCTTGAGTGATAACAACTCTAATTACTTTTTCAATAGCATTAACATAAAGAATGAATGCTTTCTTTAAATATAGCTTAGCAAGAACATGAGCACTTGCAATGACATTTTTTAACATTATTGAATGCTAAATCAACAATTTCTTCCCAAGGATTAGACTTATTAGTAAAATTTGTTATAAATTTCTTAACAAAGTTAATTTTACCAAAGAAAGACCATAAGCTAGACTGTTTTTTATGAAGAAGTAACTTTTTAATTGTTTTAATACATTCAAGATTTGTAGAAATACCATCCTTATAAATAATATTTCCTAATAACTTACCTTTAATAACACTAAAAATTGATTTCTTTAGATTCAAATAAATTTTATACTTTCTACATCTTGTGAAAACATCACAAAGATGATCTAAATACTTTTTTCATCTTTTTGAATGAATGGTGAGATCATCAAGATAGCCTTGAATAATAATTCTAATCAAGTCATCAAAAGAAACATTCATATCTCTTTGAAAAGTAGATCTTGTATTCATTAATCTAAAAGGTATCTAAAAGTCCCTCTATGAGTAGTAAAAATGGTCTTATGTCTATCTCTAAGATTTACAAAAATCTAATTATAACTATAAAATCTATCTAATAATGATATCATTTCTGATCCTACAATTTTGTGCAAAATCTTATCTATACTTGGTAAAGGAAAATTATCTTTAATGTTAGATTAATTCAAATCTTAAAAATTACCATACTATAATATCACAATTTTCTTTCTATCTGACACAAAATTAGCTACACATTCAAAATATTTTATAAGAAAAATGACACCAATATCAATCATTTTATCTAACTTTTTGTTAATGGTGTCTTCTAACAAAGAGCTAATTCTTCATATTTTTTACCTCACATGTTTAATACCAAGATTTATAGGTATGTCATGTTTAATAATATTAGTATCACAACCTTTAAAATCTTTGTACGACTAGGGAAATATATCAATAAAATTTTTAAATAACTTAATGAATTTAACCTTCTCACTTACAACAACTTGAATTCCTAAATACATATATTTAAGATCCTCTTCTATGTCTAAGTTGATAGGAATATTTTCACTTATAATTATCTTGAAAAGCTCTTCTATTCTAGAAATCTTGGGGTTATCATTAGGTGTAAACATAGATTCTAAAATTACTAAACTAGTAAGCAATTTTCTAGTACTTAATTGTAGATAATCTCCATAATTTAATACATAATCATCATGATCAGAATAATTACCTTTAATGAATGAATCTATGTGTTCATCACAACTAAAAACATGCCAACTATCATTCAAATCAAAAAATTTATGTCAAAAAATTTCAGCATAAGATAAATATGTGGTTGGTTCACTCTCACTTAGAGTTGGATTAGATGCAAAAATAACAAGCTTATCATCTCTAATATTATATTCTCTAAAAATATGAGCGATATTGAAAGCCTCAAATTATTTAAATAAAGACCGAATTTTTTGTGCATAATGATGTAGACACGTTTGATTACTTTTATAAATTTTACAAACTTTCCTAATAACTAATTTATAATCTCCAAAGACTTCTAATTGTTTAATATTAATTTCAATGATTTTTTTCGAAACCAAAACATAATGCTTCAAATTCTGTAGTATAATTAGTGTTTTCAAATGATAATTTGTAAGATTAATGAAATATTTTACCAACAGGAAAAATTAAACAAATTCAAACATGATTACCTTCTTGAAAACAAGATCTATCAAAATAAAGTGACAATAAAATCTTCTTCTCAAAGAATTCTTCATACTAAGTTTTTAGTTTATCTAAATTCAGCAACTCATAAGTTCTAATTTTTATCTCAATATTATTAATAGTGGAATAAGTGGATGACTCTATAGACATACTAGACCACTCTTCTTTATTAATGAAATCAATTTCATTACTAATAGGGACTTATGTGTTATTTAAAAAAAATACTAGTTTCTTTTAACCAATCCCTTCCTAATAACATATCATCATTTATAGAAATATGTAAAACTTGGACATTAGTCATGCAACCAATTCTTTTATCTTGGGTAATTTTAATTACTATGTTTCATAACTTACCATAGCATTTAATTTGTCTAGAATAAAATCTAGTAAGTCTCTTATTGTCAGTTTTATAAGATATGCGTAATTGATCTACAATAAATTTAGGCATTATATTCTTTAAATAACCTATATATAAGATATAATTATGGATTATGCTTTTAACAATTTTGATGAAAAAAATAAAATAGAGGTATGTAATATTTAGAAGGATGATAGCTTTGAGAAAAAATAGTTGATTGTTCATTATCATCTTCTTCTTGTAAGCCTACATCAGTTTTAAGATTTTTAACAACTTCATTTAGTTTATGAAGTTCTTTTGGAAGACTAGTTACTTGTAATAACAAAAATATAGCTTTAATTATAGATAAACCATCAATTATATTATAAGTTTTATTAATATATTGTCTAAAAATCTTAGACTTTTAATGTTGATAGTGACCATTATTATAACCAGTTAATAAATGAATATTTTGAGAAGAATTATCAGTTGAACAACTTAAATAATTATTATGAATTGTTTTAACTTTATCATTAGAAGAAGAATCATTATTTTTTATTTTTATTTTATTTTGAGAAGAGATGTAATTTTTATTTCTAGTATTAACAACATAAGCACCTTCATTTTCCAATGGATCATCAAGATCATAAATATTTATATTGTCTACTAGATCTTTAGATATAATATCTTTCTCTTGAATATTCAATGTTTTAAATGTGGGAACAATAATACATGAATCTGGATCATTCTCTAATTCATAAACATTACAGTAATAAGTAATTTCTAATTTTTTGACTTTCAGTATTATTTTTATTAAATGAAGAAGGTTTGTCATTCAGTTATTTTTAATAGTGATCAATTCATTTCTTAGACTTTGAATGGATTTTAACATTTATATATTATCTGAATTTAGATTTGTATAAGAACTATGCTTAAATCCAATATGTTTATCATACTCAATGTAGAATGTTATAATATCATCATATTATTTAATATCCTTATCCTCTAAAGCCATTTTATATTTAAGGGTAAAGAACTACAAAAGTAAAGTCTAGATATCTTCTTAGAAGGTCTAAGATCATGCGGGATATTTTGACGCAACTTAGTAAATCTAGTAATACAATGGTAGATGGTCTTACCTGGATCAAGGGAAAAATTCACAAGGTCATTGTCTAGGTCAAAGCCTTATTTAGCTTTCCCAAAAGATAAATCTAGCGATTCTTTTATATTTTTTCATGCACTGATAACTTTGACAGATAAAAAAAAATGATTGATAAGCTTTCCCTTCAAGTGTTTGAGTACAAACTCTTAAACAAATCTTTTCATTTTTTATATCAAGAGTAGAAAAAAATAATCTAAATGATTCTAAATTATCTTCCTAATATTCTCCAAGAGATGTATATTTTTTTGGTATATTTAATCCTTTAAGGGAAGGCAACTTACCTAGATGATTTTCAATGTTAACTGGATTTGAAAAAATCCATGGAATTACAATGATCTATTGTTCACCTTTAGCTTCAGAATCAACTTTATCTTCAGTGAGATCTTCTTATCTCTATTCTCTTATAGTCTATGAATCAAATCTTATATCTTCTCTTGTACTTGATCTCCCATCAAAAACTTTAGCAATAGCCTCTACTTAAATTAGCTTATTTTCTTGAACTTGATAAACTTGATTTAATTATAAATTTATAATAATAATTTTAGAGGGAATAACCAAATCATGAAATGAAAAATAATTATAAAGGAAATGAGTTATAGGCCTAGGATTAGTAGCTAAAATTCTATCTCTATCTTCCTAAATTTATCTATTCGTATTTAAAATATCTTCTTGAGTTTCATGAGTAAGATTAAAATACCAATCTAACTCCAATTTTACTATTTTTTCTCTTTGTTTATGACTTGAGTAATATGTTTAAGATTATGAGGATGATTATACCATGTATAATTCATTAAATTAAAAGCAACATCAACTTGATCATCACCAATATCAATTCTACATTGGATAATAGGAGGTTGTCCTCTAAGTACCATAAGCAACAAGAAAATATAGTTCTAAACAAATAAAAGTTTTAAAAGTTTTTTCTTTCCTTAGTGGAGTCATCAAATTTATTGATGATGAAAATTATACCATCAACTAATAAACTATTCTTCCTATTGTAAAGGTTAATTTTAAATCATACCAATCTAATAGTAGGTTTTTAAAAATTCAATTATGATCCTAAAGATGCAAGGGGTTTAAAATGATCTAAAAAATAACAAATAATTTATTGAATATAACATATTTAATTATAATTTTATAAATCCACTTTATTATATAATAAATTAGCTAAGATATGAATGTATAATCTATCCTATCCAATAGAGAAGGCTAATGAACAAGACAATCTCTTGAAAGAAAGAAATTTGATTCAATAATATAATATATTTCAAAGTAATATCTTGATTTTATTATAATAACATCCAAATAACACCAAGATAATAAATAAAAAATACAATTAAAATAAAATTAAGATAAATCAATTATGAATAAATATTCTATAAAGTAAACAACCAAGAAGAACTCAACACATAAGAGACACACAAAAAAAACAACCAACAAACTAAATTTGGTAAAACAAACATGGAAAAAAATAAAATAAGAAAAAAATAATAAAATATTTAAAGAAATAAGACATTAAACTAAACATAAAAATATTAATCTAACTTAACTAAGTCTAATGAACCAAAACAATCTAAATCTAAGCTAAATCTACAAACTAACTAATACAAATTCTAACTAGATTTAATTATAAGAAATCTAATAATGGAGACCAATCTAAGAAACTAATTAAAGAAAAACAAATATAAAGAGTAAGAAAAATCAAACTAAAAGTAAAATATAATAAAACTTAAAATAAATAGAAAAAAAAACTAGATTAATTTAAATCAGATTAAACTAAGCTAAAGTCAAAATCAAAATAAAGTATAATATAGATAAAATATATGAGTTTATAGATAGATTTGTGTTAGTAAAATTGATCAATTTTATTTGAGAAACCAACATATTTATTTACAAAATATCTTGAGAGAGAACTTTTAAAATAAAATAGATCAATAAAATGTCACAAACAATGAAGTTTTCATCATTTCATCATTATTGGAAATGAAAATTTAACCTATTAACATTCAATAATTAGATTAAAAAAGAACCATAGTTATTGGATTTTCCTACTCATTGACACATTAATTTTATTCCATCTCAACTATTGGAAGGTGAATCATGTTTATTCCTAAATCACTTGTAGGATCATCCACTTTCATTTTAATTCGCTTGAGAACTTTGAACTCAACTAGAGTGTCCATGTCATTCTGACTATCTGACCATCTGTCTAAAGTGGTTGGATAAATTTTAAGACTATTTTTTTTGTAACAAGAAAGTGGCTCCTTCAAACATAATTTTATGCAACCTAAAATAGGATCTCTCTAATATAGTGAGGTTTCTTCAGAAAAATAAGGCAAGGTAAGATTGAAAAACTTCTTATCATGGGTTATTTTTGCATCTAGTTAAGTGGTTTATTTAACATGGTGTGCCTCATTAACATGTTAGATTCTTTTTAGGGTAGGTGACTAAACTGGTAGCTGATGCAAATTATTATGCAAGTGGTGAGAATAACTATTATGGGAATGAAACTGGGCTCAAAATCTATCACCATGAAATCCTCTATCACCCCTATGGTTTACAAGGTTAAAAGGTAAATTGTTCAAAACATTGCATAAATTAGGGTCAATGGCATCAAAGTGGAGTGACATTCTAACTCCCCTATTAGCATACCTAGGGTCAAATTTCCAATCCTTGAAACCTCCCTTTGGAATCGTTTATTTGGGATTTGTTGATTCATGCTAACAAAAGTCTGATTTCTTACCTAACCTTGATTATCACTATCTCTACCTAATCTAGTTTGCTCCCAGCCTGACATTTTATATACAATCTAAAATATATTTAAAGTTGATTATTTATGACTAAAAATCAACATATATATCAAATATGAAACCAAATAACCATTATATTTCAATATAGTAGATCCTTAATCACTCAAAAAAATTTCCACTATTATCAAATGATTATTCAACTATTTTGACTAATTAAACTATACATTCAAATGAAAATTACTATCTATGTCAAATCATTTCTAACTAAAACCTTAAAATAAAATTATATTTTTATATTTTTATTTCTAAAATATTGTATTATATCTTCATGATTTTCTATTCTCACTATACGAGTATGATATGAGAATATAAACTTAACCAATTTAAATAATTGAAGGCAATATTGCTACAAATTCTTATTCATGACAAGTATTTCTCAATTGGAATCCATATAACTTTCAAAAATATAAGATACTGGGTCATCAAAATATAAACTTCAAATAATGACTTATCTTTTCAAGTCAATATTATAGTATTTATGAAACTATAATCATCTCTTATTTCTATATAGCTTCATTATTTTTAAAAACCCAAGAAAATTGTAGATGACATAATATTTTATTCTATTATTCAAATTATTTATCAAAATAATATACTTAGATTTTCATGAGAAATCAATTCCAAATATAAAATATTAATCAATTCAAAACCATTTCAATGTAACCACAACAATCAATTATCTCCATCTAAAATGATATTTCAAAAATAAGAAACAACCCATCTCAAATTTATATGAAAACTATCAACACTTATTTAGTATTTGTTTATTTCCAAAACTTTGAACAAAACCAGGAATACTTTTGAATGAATCAAATTTATGAATATTTCAAGCTTCATACACAAAACTTATGGCTTCAATATGATGAAACATAATTAAATTATTATAACAAAAATCCATCAAAACCCAAAAACCAAGATGTAAAAATCTAACAATAACATCTATTATATTCATAGATAAAAGTCAATAGACTATATCCATGACATAACGATGCAAAATCATTTCTTCAAGACCTAGATTCAAAACTAAAATTGGTATGCATGAAACTTATAGCTTGTAAATACTAAAATATAAATCATACCATCACTAAAAAATCATACTACATGTTTTAATATGCTCCTAAAAGCATTCCTTTATAACATAATGAACATAAATCATTCAAACCCTTAACAATATTCATGAAACAAACACACAATGTTCATCCCTAAAAAACCCAAAGTTTCAACAAAGATTTTGAAACTATAAATGGTATGTTTGAAGCATAATTAAAATCTATATTACTCATATAAAACCATACTATAATTCACATTCAATCAAGAAAAGACGTAATATTCTCAAAATACTATGATCGAAACCAAATGCCAACATGTTTGTATTTCATCAACTGCTAAGATAAATGGCCTTATCAAAAACTAAACCCATTCACATCAATATATCATACATAGAGAGAAAATAACAACCACTAAACTGTAAGATTTTATGCTTGAAAAATAAACATGCATAGACAACTTATCAAAACTTATCACATGCAGACCAGAAACCATATTTCACTTCATGCAAATAGAAAATCATTCAAAATAGCTCAAAATTATTCAAAACTCATTCATCTTGTTATTGGCATACCTATATGTATTTCCTTGCAACTTTCATCTCACAAATTATGTCTACAACTCCAAATTCCAATCCCATAGAGTGTCATTTATGCAAGAAACCTTTCATAAAATGACTAAAATAATGTTATTTGTAATCTAAGTCCCCAAAATTAACTACCATGATTATATGCACAATCACAATTGGATCATTAAAATCAATGATAGTACGTAGCATTTCATGAACCAATCTAGTGACACCATCAAACTCAGTAATAACCAATATACCTATTAAAACACTTACCAGGTTGCAAGATTCAAGGCATGTACTAAGTTCATTAAATTCCTTAAACCACCATTTAATCTTGAAGTATCTACCACACTTTATATTAGCTCACCTTACTAGCTTAGCATGCCACAAAATCTACCAACTTTTCATTACAACGTTCATGTACCCTGAAACTACCAACTCAACTTGCAAACCACATAAAACCTTCATGATCATAAAACACCTTTATGTTTCAAAATCATATTATTCAAAATAACCTTGAAATTACCATGAGTGTTTAGGGCCCAATATATTTATTTATATCATTTTAAAACCTTAGGATAAAATAAATTAGATTAGGACCTTTATCATAATGAAGCCTTAGGATTAAACTTAGAACCACTTAGGATGCTTAAATATCCTTAGGATATAATTTAAGTTTTTAAATATTAATATCAAACCACTTATACCATGACTCATATAATGTCATATTCATTATGACAATCTATATTTATACTTTCAAAATAAAATTTAATTAATTGAAAATCATTATGACTAGTTAATTATATATTTCCATTTTTATCAAACCATGTAAAGTGTCACTATTTCAAACTATAAATGATGTAATATAATCTGATCAATAATCAATTAAAAAACAAAAATGATTGATCTCACACATTAAGTAGTGATACACATATATGCATATTTTATTCATTCATCCATTTATGCTTTTTGAAACCATTTAGAATATAAATAAAAATTCATAAACCAATCATCATCAATTAATGTAATTGAAAATATGCATCTAAATATACCACTAATTGATTAAGTCCTTGACATAGTTTTAAACTTTATGGCTGGGTTATCTCTGTGGTGGATAGGAGTATTAATTTCAAAAAACTGAGGGGGATGTGAAAAATAGGCATAACAAATTCAATGGCCATGGTGCACCATACCTAGAAGAAATAATAACTCACTTTTTAGTTCATTTATAAATATTATGTATAATTTTTATACAACTATTTATATGATTGAAAATCTTACCTACAAACCATTTTTCTTCTTTTTGTACATAAGCAAACACCCTCTCTATATTGTATGCCATTCTACACAATTAAGTATCTCTTCATAATCACTCTCCATATCCACCTGTGTAAGTTGTCTTGTATTTTGAAGACATGGATGTTTCATAAAATTTTGACATGCCTAAGATTAATGATGTATAATAATTTGTTACTTACACTGACAAATATAGATATTGCATAAACCATAGATTATCTAATCATTGATAGCATACTTGTATGTTTTGTTGGTGTGGATCTTCCCAATGATTTCAAGCATGAAAAATAGAATGTAAGTAATTCTGAACATTTTTTCATTCAAAATTATTTTTCCAATCAAAGTTATCCATATTCAATGCTCTGTCTAACCATATGAATCCATGCACATGTGGTGAATCTCTATGTTACCATTCATATCTATACAAATAATCTTTTACTTTCATTCCTTTTTGAAATATTTCCTTTCAAAACATTTAATGTCACAAGTGCATATAATGTGACACTATATGAGTATAATCAATAATATTATATATTTTCAAATTTTGGGCTTCTCATGTATCTCTTAGTGGGGTTTTTGGCATCAGTGCATGTGAATAAAATGGTAGATGGTCCAATTTGATGCAACATGACCATTAATTCACCATGATATTTTACCCAATATGACCTTGTACATCTAAATGAGGTTCCAAACCACATTAAATGATATGTTATATGGGAGTGGTGTACATTATCCATATGTTCACGTAACTCAAAAATAGTAATTGGCAACTCTTGAGGGCTTTTTTCATGAACACTACACTTGAATTTTGTACACAATGTCTCATGATCATGTTCATCATGTAATATATAAATCATGTAGGTCAGCCAAAATGGTGAACCCTATATGAAAATATATGTTTAACAAATTTAAACAAATGTATTCATTTCAACCGTGGTTCTATCCAATAACATATTCCATTAGGAAATAATTTTGGAAATAACATATTAAGTAATCCTAATGTGACATAATAATTAATAAGAGATGATCAAATCCTCATCCAATCAATCAATTATATAGCATCCACATTAGGTTTATTTACCCATGCATGGATTAATTCCATCCCCCTTGGTGCATTAGGGGGTTTAGAGGCCATTCAAGTTATATAATCAATGATATTTATTTCATCCATCTCCATAAGTGGACCCACAAATACAAATTTATTTGCATCGAAATCAAATTGCATATAGACAAAGTTCAACTACTTAAAGATATTTTTATTAGAGACTAATATCATTGAGTATATTTTCATCAATCTAAACATCAGAATAAAACATGTCATGTTCTATTATATACTTTAGTGCCTTGTATACTTTATCTATATTGACAATAAAGTTGTAATTTGTTACATGTTGATCCCTTCATCACACTATAATCATTGGCAAATCTTTTATTTGATGTTGTAAAACCTTAGTAATTTATTTTACTTCTTATGAAAAATGATAGTATGTCCTTTATATTTATATTATCCTCCTTTTACATGTGTCATTTGTAGGATTGGGTTGACACAGGCTATTAACATTTCCTCAAATTGTATTAAGTTTACAAGTTATGGTGGTTGTGGTCCAAGATCCATATTATTTGATGTTGAAAACTGATGATGACCTTTCTCTTGTTAGCATTTATTGCATATAGGGCCTTTAACGGTTAGAGAAACATTTATTCTAATATAACTTTATTGACAAATATAACACATGCTTCGTGAAGTAATATTATCTAAGCCATGTAAAAAAGTCATTTGAAATGTTTTGAAATCTCTCCCAACCATTCTATTGGGATCAGTTATATTTTTGTCTCTTTCAAATTCTATATCTTTCTTTTTTCTTCTACTTCTAGTTTATGAAGTTGACTCTTCTTTTAAATCATTATTTTAAATTCATATTATTCTTATAGGTTGAGATGTTTGTTCTTGTATATATTTAAATTTTTTAGTATTTATAATATCAACATCTATTGCAACTTGAAATGCATTATTTGGTGATCAGAGAAGACGATCTATCAATATCAATTTTCCTTCTTCATAATTGATGTTAACATTATGAATTGATCACTGGTAGTGCCTTTGAGATGCTTCATGATTAAATTATTATTTATAATTATGTCTTTATGCCGAAGTTAATTGATTTGAATGCATTTGTCTTTGTAATTTTTCTCTTAATAAATATTTTTCATCTTATCTTTTTGTTGCCTATTTTTTGCTTCTAATTATTCAACTGTCAATTCACCACTATGTTCTTAAAATCTTTGTCTATCATTTTCATTTATATTTTTCTTTCTTCATCTCTTTGTATATCTATCATTTTTTGTTTTATTCATCTATGATATTGTCTTTTTTGTTCTCTTTGATATTTTCTTCATTCTTCTTCCTTTGTAAAATTCAATTTTGGTCGAGCCATATCTACATAATTTTAAAAAAAAATTAATAGATTGTGGAATAAAATATTGGTTTTGATCATTGTAATTCATAAATATATTGAAACATCAAGCAAGCTAAACTAAAATAGGTGACACAATTGAATATAAGAATAATATAAGTATACAAAATTTACTTAAAATTATAATCTGACATTTATAGACTTTTCAATAATAGAGATGGATATTAAAATTATGAATTATTGTATATAATAATATAATTATACAATATTTATTTAGAATTATGAAAATATAATACAAAGAATAAAACTTATCTTTTAAAAAAATTATCTATTTAAACATACACTTATTGTTAAAATATAATATTGACTTAATAGATTTTTATATTAAAATATATACTTATGTTAACATTTATATCAATATCAATTTAACAAAAAAAGGTTTCGTAAATTATTTCTATCACTTTCTATTTGCTTTGTATTTTAATTTAAAAAACACCTGATTCGTTAACATAATAAAATTCTTAATCTATAAAATATCTAATCATACACGTTCATTATATATTCTAATAAAATACTAGATAATAAGGTTAATGTGTGGTTTCATAACCCTGAATATATTTTTCAAGTTTTAAATTGATATAAGTTAATAAATATAACGATAAAAATAAAAATAATATGAATGGAAGTGCACAGAAAAGAAAACACAAAAGAGCCATGGATCAATTCACAAGCATTTTAAATTCATAGTAGTCAAAGTAGTAATTGTGTTTCTAAAATTGAAGTGTCAGGAAGGAAAATGTAGATGATATGTGATCTACATCTAGGACAATCTACAATGACAATGCGATTCTTGTATTAAAAACTAGCAATTACCCCAAAGGTTCAAAGAAAGCCAAAGGAATTGTATATTTTTATTTTGAGATTATATATAATATGTATTAATATATAATATATTAAATGTTTATAAATATTGTATTTTATAATAAATAAATAATATGTATGGTAATGACCTCACAACTATTGAGATTTTCACACAATACTTGTTGACTTCTTTTTATGTAACCGAACACCAACTTTGTCATTGCCATTTGGCTAATCAAAAACACTATAAAGAAAAATTTATTATGTATTTATATTTTAGAAGAAATAAGAATTCAAATTATGTAAATATATGTAAAAAGAATTAATAGTCATAACAATTAGAAAAGTTTTACTTCCAAACTAAGATTAAGCACAAAGATGTAGCACAATCATTGTACAGTGCCAATCATGAAAGGTGTTTCTGTATTCATCAATTACTATTTTAACTTAAAAGTTAGTGACATTTATTGATTATTAATAATCCTTGTATTTTTTTTACATCTTTGGATTTCTCACCATTTTTCCTTTCTTGTTATAGCATGCTTTTATGATCTAAATATGGTGGTTGTCTTCTCGTTCATTAGAGTTCTAGCCATTATGTCATTTTTATATAGAGAATTTAGTTATGCTTTAGACACATCTTTAGATTATCTTTACAATATTGACAAAGTGAGGTAATTATGTATACTTAAATTATTCCCCCTAATAAAACTCTCATCATTATTAATTATCCTTAATCACTCCCTTATTTAACCTCATTGTCCTTAGTCATCTCTAATCACTCCCTCATCATCCCTAATTACTCCCTCATTGACCCTCAATATCCCTCGTCTTCCCTAATCACTCAATCCTCATCCATCATCATCCCTCATCACTCCCTCATTGAACCTCACCATCCCTCATCATCTTTAATCACTCCCTTATCATGCCTAATCACTCCCTCATTAGCTCTCACCATCCCTCATCATCCATAATCACTCCCTCATTGACTCTCATCATCCCTAACTATCACTTCATCATCCTTAATCACTCATTCCTCATCATCACTCATTATCTCTCACCATACCCAATCACTAATTCATCATCCCTAATCACTCCCTCATTGGCTCTCACTATCCCGAATCATTGTTTCATCATCCCTAATCACTCCTTCCTTGTCCCTCATCATCCCTAATTAATCCATTATTGAGCCTCACCATTCCTCATCATTTATAATCATTCCCCCATCATCCTTAATCACTCCCTAATTGATCTTCACCATCCATTATTATCCCTAATCATTACTTCATTATACCTCGTCATCTCTAATCAGTCATTCATCATCCCTCATCTCCTCTAACCACTCCCTCATTAATCATCACCATCCCTCATAATCCCTAATGACTCCATTATTGACCCTCACCACCCCTCACCATACCTATTGATACCCTCATCTCTAATCAATTATGTATCTTCCCTCTTAATCTTTAATCACTCCATCCAATACCTTGATGGTGGTATTTTATTGGGGTTTAACAATGTTAAGAGTTACAAGTGGATAGGTGAGTGATAGAATAAAATATAATACATGATAAAAATGATGTGGAGGAAAATTTGAAACATAAATATTTAATTCCTATGATAAAATATGGGCCTATTAGAAATAATGTAATTGACAATTGAAAATCTACCCAAAAAAGAGAAGAAAGTAAAACCACCATAGCAATGATATTCTATTTCTGATCTATAAGTCTAGAAATAAAGCTTGTTTTAATAATGAAGCTATGGAAATTAGGTTTTCAATTTCTAAAAAATTAATTTGATCTCCAATGTTACCCTTCACATATAGATCTAGATGAAGAAAGTGTGGCTAGAACTTCACCATCTATAGGAGCAAAAATGGGTATTAAATACCTTAGGTTCACTAGGATATGTGATTTCCTAAAACCAATTAATTGCTTTCCATATGAGGACATTTTATGATCGAAATAATTACATTGAATGAATTCTATATTTATGTCTATTTATTGAGTCATCATACCAAAGAGTGGAAAATAATTTTCAAATGATTAGAACAAGTAGTCAAAGATTGGAAAGTGGTGCTTAATTCATAAATTCAATATTCAATCCAATAAAGAGTGTCACACTATGAGATCTCTACTTGCACATATTGAGAAGTGGGTACAATTTATCTAGCATTATAAAAAGGTAAGTATATAATAGATTATAAACCTAATTATATGGTTTTTACTAAAAATATCTCTACTTCCCTCAACAAGAAATTATGAGTTAAAAATATAGTTTCATTAATAAATGTAGATCAATGGTGAGCCAATAAAATCCATGTCCAATGGAAGTTATAAGAGTTTCATTTATCCTATAGCATATTTTCAAAAATTTAACTTGAAATTTATACATCATCCATAACCATATGCTAGTGCATGGTCTAGTGTAGGCCTTGAGAAATGGACACTAGACCTTGAGAAATGGATCACCTAATAGTGTCATTTGGTGTACAAAATCAAAGTTTTTAAAGAAGCAATCCTTTTTGACATCTCACCATTAGAGGTGTGTGACGTTTTATACATGTTCAACCATATATTTATCATTATGCCTTTTATGTTAACTGATGTAATGAATTCATTAATTTCAATACGTTGACAACATCCTCAAGCCCTTTACCTATGTCATTTTAAAAATCTACCTTGATGACATCTCAATCTTTAGAAAAGATTGGATGAACATCTACACCATGATGAAATAATGTTTCACATTTTTTAGAAATATATATTTATGATAACATGAATAAATGTTCATTTTTCATGCAAGACACAGAGAATTTTGGACATAGAACACACACAAGGAGTGCATGTGTGAGCCTAATGAAGATTAAAGTCATACATGAATGGGAAACACTAAATAAATTTGAATTTGATTCAAATATTTTTAGAATTAAAAAATTATACAAGATATTTGAGTTTAAATTTTATCTTTTGAACCAAAATACCAAAGGTAGAACCGAATAAAGTTTCATCTAGTCAGCTTCACAAAAAATATAATTCGATGAACTAAAATTCAAACTATATTTTGTGTTAGTACTTATGTTAATTGACTATACATTTGGAAAATCATCTAATTCATTCAGTAATATAATTGACTATCATAAATGGGTATTGACAACACAAGTCATATAAAAGAGTTAATTTATATTATAATGGATTAAAAAATATATGGTTGGAATCAAAGATGCCTTTAGAGTATATACTTAAATCAGATGATATGGGCATGATTAGGGTTAATGAGGATCAATGATGAAGTGATGAGGAATGGTGAGGGTCAATGAGGGAGTGATTAGTGATGATGATGGATGAAGAAATATTGATTAGGGATTATGAGGGATGATGAGGGATGGTGATAATCAATGAAGGAGTGATTAGGGATGATAATCTCAAGTGATTAATGATGATGAGAGATAATGAAGGTCATTGAGGGAGTGATTATGGATGAAAAAGATATTAGGGATGATGAGTGATTAGGAAAAATAAAGGATTGGGAGGGAGTGATTAGGGATGATGAGGGATAGTGAGGGTTAATGAAAGAGTGATTATGGATGATAAGGGAGTGATTAGAGATGACTAGGGATAATGAGGAAATGATTAGGGATAATGAGGAATGATAAGAGTGATTAGGGGTAATGATGGATGAGTAAGAAGTGATCAAGAATGAGGGACAGATGATGAACAAGTGAAATTAATACAAAGTGGTCATTTGATGTCTGTAGGTCATCAATATGATCTACACTACCCCAATCACACCACTTTGTATCAAGTTCAAAGTGAGTAGTTTTCAAACTTCAATTTTGACAAACCTAAGACTCCTATAAATTCCAAGAATCAATCTAGAATGCATAAAAACCTAAAAAATGACTATATGTTTACCAAAAATGGACATCAATTATAAAAGTTATGTACTAAAATCCTTAGGTTTAATACCTAGGCCTTGAAATATCTAAGTATTGATTAGATTAGATTTTGAAAAATTATTTTCTATGTCGTAAGGCATGTAACTATGATACCAACTCTATTAGATTTTGAGTGACCCTAATTTTTTATGGATAATGTGAGAGTGATTAGGAACGATGAGGGATAAGGAGAGTTAGTGAGAATGCAATCAAGGATGATGAAAGAGTGACTAAAGATGACTAGGGACAATAAGGTTCAATGAGGGAGTGATTAGGGGCAATGAATAATGATGAGAGAGTGATTACATTTGATGAGGCATGAGTAGAAAGAGATCAATGATGAGGGAGGGAGATGAACAAGAAAAATTAACACAAAATGGTTGTTTGATGTGTGTAGGTCATCAATGTGATGTATGCTACCCCAATCACATCACTTTGTATCAATTTTAAAGTGAGTCATTATAAAACATCAATTTTGACAAACCTAAGACTTCTAGAAATTAGAGGAATCAATCTAGAAGGCAAAAAAAATTAAAAAAATGACTATATGTTTACCAAAAATGGACATCGATTGCAAAATTTAAGTCCTAAAATCCCTAGGTTTAATACTTATACCCTCGAAATTCCTAAGTACTGACTCGATTAGATTTTAAAAAACTATTTTTCACATCATAAGGTGTGCAGCTGTGAGACTAACTCTATCAAATGTTAAGTGACCTTAATTTATTATATTTACTAAAATAAATTTAAATTATAAGTTTACATTTATATTGTTACATTTATTTACTTATTTATATTGGTATAAGTTTACTTAACATTTAAAGTGGTAAATATAAGCTTCTAGCCAAAGTTGCCTTTATGTAAAACTCCTACATGCTTTTATATGAAAAATAACATGAATAAGATCATGTTATCAATAACGTGATTGTGTTACTTCTTAAACACCATTCACTCCATTTATTTAAATGTAAAAAATAATAGTAACATTATCACATTTTTTGTTTTACAATAACATGATCACATTATCTATTAACTTAATTGCATTATACATTAATGAAATCATGTTATAAATTAACATGATCATAGTATTTGAGTTTGAATTAAATTCCTAGACATTTTGGCTTAGAAATGGCTTAGATTCCCAAGGCAAGTGCTTGGACTAGTAATGTATAGCCAAGTTTTGAAAGTTATGAAAATAAAAAACAAATTTCAACTTTGATTTCCAAATACACTAAGAATTTCAATGTGAAAATTGGAGTACTTGATACAGTCATGACGAGCACATTCTCCTCTTTTCAAAAATATGATTCTTATAATTTTTGGACTGATTTAAGATTTTAAACAATATTTATTTCTAACTATGCCTTTTTTAGGCCACTACATACTACAAACATACATGACTATACATGTTCATGTAATTTTTATTTCATTGATCCAAGTGAAAAATAAATTATATGGTAACATAGTATGCACAATTCTACACACATTCCAAAAAAAATGATTTTCTTTTCTCTTGAGCTAGTTAGGTGTGACTCACGGATGACTATCCATTTATTTATCATTTTTTAGGATCTATTTATTTAAAAAAATCATTAAAAAAAGTAATCATTAAAAAAATACAAAAAATATAAGTGACGTGCTAGAATATTTTATCTAAATTTTCCCTAAAGGGTTTTAAATAATATTAAGTGCTTCTCAAAAAATGGTGCATGTCACGACTATTTATCTACTTTTTTTTTGAAAAAACTTGGATCTCCTCTTCAAATTTTAGATGTTTGACCTAGTTATACCTAAGCATTTTTAAAAAAATTAATGTTTTGGAAACTAGACTCAAAATACCATATTTCATGTTTTTACACCATCTTCAAATTTGGAGTGTAGATATCTCAAATTATCTATAGAATTTCAAATTTATGAAATTTAATAAAAATCATATCCAAGGGTAGGCCACTTTTTGTCCCCTAAATTTGTGTACTTACCCTCATATATACTAATAAAATGCTGGATAATAACGCTAATGTGTGGGTTAATAAGCCTATTTTTTTATGTTGTACATTTATATAAGTTTATATATATATATATATATATATATATATATATATATATAATTTTATGAATGAAGCATGCCCTAAAGAAAACACATTGACATAATGGAAGGGAAATGTCTTGACAATTCATGAAGGAGATGGGGAGAAATTCATGGGCATTGTACATTCACAATAATCAAAGTATTAACTGTGTTTTTAAAATTGAAGAGTCAGGAATGAAAATGTAGGGGAGATGTGATCTAGGACTAAGACAATCTACAATTTCAATGTGATCCTTGTATAAAAATGAACTTAATTTGATGGAATTATGATAGTATTTGGAATACATTTGAATAGGGGAGGATAATATCATTAAATACAAAATTAAAAAAAAACCATTTAGTGATTCAAGTTTATAATATAAAAATTTATGTACCTTATTTACTTCGCTACTTATTTATCTTTTGATCCCTACTTTATTTATTACACTTTGATTTATTTATTTTTATTTGTATTCTTATTATATTAATATTTCATATTTATTATTATTTTGTGTCATCTCTTTTCATAGTTTATGTTGGCCATTTTTCCTTACACGGGCATGACAACAGGTTCTCTCCTTTTCCCCTCTCCCATTGTTAACCAGATTGAGATCTCATGCATGCAGAATAAAGATAAATTAAATATACATGCAGTTATAAAATAATTCACTATTTATGGGTTGTTATAATATGTTTTGAGATCCCTCCGAGATCATCTAGAGGTTCAAAATTGAATTCTAGTATTTTTGGTCATGCTAAAAATAACATAAATTAGATAAATTTGTATCCAAAAAAAAAACATGAGTTAAAACTCACCCAACATCATGGGTTTTATATTTAGATGACATGTTTAAAATTTTTGGCCTATTTGAGCTTACATGCCAAAGTTGATATAAAAATAAATTGTCTATATATAGTAGAGCTAGTTAACTCTATGTAGTTTTTCCTTTTTCTAGAATTTTTTATTTTACATGTCAACTCTAATTTTAAGTTGATATTTATTTAAAGTATATAGTATAATGACATTATTCATTCAATACAAATCAATTACGATTATAGTTTCATGAAATTCTGAGTATTACCTTCATACCTTGCTAGTCTATAAATTCATCAAATGATGTTTCAACTTTAGCACAT
>JARHVA010005400.1:677500-717500 GCA_037957365.1 Torreya grandis | reverse complement strand
AAGATAGAATTTGAAGAGGCTAAAATAATATAATATGTACTTAAAATTGAAGTACAATCTAAATCTAATGAGTGTATGAAGTTAGAAGCAAAGATAGTGGCTTTGAGAAAAGAGCTTGAGAAAGCTAAAGGACAACTATGAAAAAGTCTAAAGTTGATAGGAGGATTAGAAATTCTTGATGAATTGATCAACTCTAAAAACCCTTCAAAAGAGATATCAGATCTTGGTTATGAAAAAGGAAAATATTTTAAAACTAGTACATCTACTAACCTATATGACAACTATAAATCAAAAATAGAATCACGAGCAAATAAAGATAAATTTTACAAGGATACAAAGATAGACTTAAACGCAACTGATGTGAAAGAAGATGAAGGAGAAAATAAGCTTAAAATAAATAAAAAGACAAAGGTAGATGATGTAGATGGTTACATAAAGGTGAAAGACTTGAAGAAGCCAGTGTTGAGAAGACCTCCCAATCTAGCATAAAGAAATGTTATGATAGGTATTCCTCATCTTTATTTAGTTATTGTTATAGTTGTAATCATTTTGGTCATAGGGTTATTTATTATAGATTTTTACCTAAAAGGAAAAAAAAATTTGTAAGTATAAATTCATTTGTTTCTTTGTTAGATAGAAATGTAACATCCTATAATTGTAATAAATTTGGTTACATAGCTAAACAATGTATAGCTAGCTTTGTAATATCAAAAGTACATAGCGCAAATAAATGCATGCCTCCCAATGTGAAAAACTACTCACAATTCTCTGAAAAGGAGAAAAAGAAGGCAAATAAAAAACCCAAGTATGTGTGGAGAATGAATACTAAATCAATCATTGCTCAAACTTAAATCCATGCTAAGGAGCATAATTTATGTGTAATAGATAGTGGTTGCTCAAAACATATGATTGGTGACAAGATAAAATTCATCAACTGAGAAAATTTAGGGAAGGACTATCAACTTGTGAGATAATACCATAGTAAAGATCAAAGTTAAATGAACTTTGAACATATATGGATAATTTCCTAGACATGATGTCCTTTGTGTTGATGTATTAAAACATAAACAGATAAGTGTCATCCAAATGTGTGATAATGGATATAAGGTCACATTTAGTGAAAAATTTTACAAGTTAAAGAGATCTAGAAGACTAGTTGTGTAAGGGAAAAAAACTAAAACTAATATCTATAATCTTGTTGAAGTAAATGATAACAACTGATTGATGGGAAATATTGATGAGAATTCGTTATGGCATAGAAGAATGGGTCATGCCAACATTGATAACCTAGTCAAAGTGAGATCAAATAATCATGTTAGACAAATACCCAAGATAACCAAACCTATAGACACTACATGGAAGGAATGTCAACTATGCAAGTAGACAAAGGTTAAATTTCAAACAAAGGAGTATTCAACTACAAAGCCTCTAGAATTAGTTCATACTAATCTTTGTGGTCCTACTAAGATAATAGGATATAAAATAGAGAGACACTTCATGTTTTTTGTAGATGATTATTCAAAAATGACATGGGTAACCTTTTTGAAGGACAAGTGTCAGGCATTTAAGAGATTTAAGATATTTAGGGACATGGTGGAGAATGATATTAGACAAAAAAAAAATGCTTAAGATCTGATAGAGGTAGAGTATTTTGAGAATCATGGGATCAAAAGGTATTACTCTCCAATAAGAAATCCATAATAGAATGGATTTGTTGAGAGAAAGAATATGACAGTCAAGGATATGGCTATAACAATGCTAAAAGAAGCCAAGTTACCTAATGGATACTAGAGAGAAGCAGTCCAAATAGTAGTATATATCTTGGACATAGTTCAACTAAGGGTAAATAGTGACAAAAATACTTATGTGCTATGTTATGGAAAGCTTACCTCTGTTAAATAGTTCAGAGTATTTGGAAGCAAATGATACATCAAGAGAAAAGAGGATAAATTGGGAAGTTTTGAATCAAGACGTGATGAAAGAATATTTATTTGTTATTTCACTTAAAACTAAAAGTCTATGTATGTTACAATAAAAGGATACATAATATTATATAGAGAATCGATGTCAAGGTTGAATAAGGATTGAAACATGTTGAACCTAACATGGAAATCAATATTGAAAAATCAAATCTTAAACGCTGAGGAAATGAATGAAAAGGTAACTCCAAGATTTATTCAAAAGGATCATCCTAAGGATTTAAAACAAGAAGAAGAGTTGTAATGAACAAGGAGCAAGTAAGTTTTGATCTAATGTCTGAATTTGAGCCTAAGAGCTATGTTGAAGCCAACACGGATGAGAATTGGCTAAAAGCCATAGAAGAACTGAGCCAAATTGAAAAGAACAAAACTTTAAAATTAGTTCCAAGACATTTAAACAAGAATGTGATAGGTATAAAATGGGTATATAGAAACAAGCTCAATACAGATGGAGTTATTACAAGGAATAAAGCAATATTGGTGTGCAAAGGATATGCACAAGTTGAGGGCATAGATTTTGAGGAAACATTTTCTCTAGTTGCTATATTGGAATATATAAGAATGTCTATCGCATTATATATTTACAAGAAGTTCAAATTCTATTAAATGGATGTTCAATCTACTTTATTGAATGGTAACCTAGAAGAGGAAGTCTACATAAAACAACTTGAAGGATTTTAGTTGTCAAAATAAGAAGATTATGTGTGAAGACTAAAGAAATATTTGTATGGTCTAAAAAATGCACCTAGACCATGGTATTCAATTTTGGACCAGTACCTACAACAACAAGGTTTCAACAAAGGATGTGTAGATAACAATTTATACTTCAAATCAGAAGGTGAGTGTTTGTTCATTGTTATTGTTTATGTAGATGACATCATCTTTGGTGGTAGAAATAACAAAATGTGCAAATAATTTTATACATAAATGCAAAGTGATTTTGAGATGTCTAAACTAGGATAACTTTCTTTCTTTATTTGTATACAAATAGAAAAAATTTATGAATCGGTATTTATATCCCAGACTAAGTATACAAAGGAAATGCTCAAGAATTTTGGAATGGAGGATACAAAACTAGTTAGTACTCCCATGATAATTGGATGCGAGTTGAGAAAATAGGATAAGTCCCCTGATGCAAATCAGACAATGTATAGATCAATGATAGGTAGCTTACTATACCTAACTGCATCAAGACCTGATATCATACAATTAGTGTGCATGGTTGTAAGATTTAAAGCTGATCCTAAAGAACCACATGTCAATACAATGAAAAGGATATTTAGACACATCAAAATAGCAATTCACTATGGTCTATGGTATCCTACAAGTAAATATTTCACTTTGATAGCTTATATAGATGTTGATTGGGTAGGAAGTGTGGATGACATAAGAAACACTAGTGGTGGTGCATTTTTCCTTGGAAACAAAATTGTTTCATGGCTAAGCAAAAATCAAGAGTTAGTTACTCTTTCCAAAATAGAAATAAAGTACGTGGTAGCAGTGCCATTTCACACTCAAGTCTTGTGGATGAAGAAAATAGTTAAAAACATCAAGGTAGAGTATAAGTCACATATCTCTATTCTTTATGATAGTTTAGGTGCTATCAATATATCAAAGAATATAGTGATGCATTCAAGAACCAAACACATATCAATCAAGTATCACTTCTTAAGAGATAAATTTATAGACGAAGAAGTCACAATGGAGTATGTGCCAACTTAGGATAAAATTATAGACATATTCACCAAACCTCTTCCCAAGGAACAATTTGAGTATCTAAGACAAAAGTTGGGAGTGGTGGTTCATACATCTCATCGCTAGATCCTAGTGATAAGGCAACTTAGGTATGCATATTTTGAAAAATTCTAATGAGTTGGTGGTTTTAGATTCTTGGGAAAAATACTTTATCTGATAAAATGAGAGAAACATTTGAAAAGATAGTTAAAAAGAGTCCCTTTGCCATTGATGACAAAGGTGGAAAAAAAGAGTAAATTCTCTTTGCACAAGTTTGGAGAAAAATTACAAATGTCAAAGAAGAAGTAGAGCACATGTAAAAGTTGAGTATTAGTAAAATGTGTCATTTCCTAAGGGGGATCAAGTATCGTATGAAAAAATCTAGTTCATACTCATTAGAAGCTAATGTAAGCAATACTAGAGAAGGAGAAAAATAATAGAATATTAGAGAATTTAGTTTGCATCAATAACAAAGGGTGGGATTGTTGGAAATATGATTGTCATTGATGTCAAAAGGGAAATTAAAAGTATGCCATTGATGATCAAGAAATAATATGGTGATTAGAGGATATGCAAAGGAGCCTATCAGAGGTCAAAGATGTTTGGATTGTTTGTGTGCATGAGTGGAATCTGTTTGATTCTTTGTATTGATGATTTAGACATTTTGGGTATATGACTAGAAAATAAGAGAAGGCATTTTGCTTACGTCTACATTACCACATGTGGATGAGTCTAGGGGAGCTGTTCATATGGTTGTGATCACATTAGTCCTTAGTTACTATATGCTAGATTTAAAGACATGCAATTAAGCACAATACAAGATATGAGGATGCAAAGTTGGGTACTTAAACATAATTTACTAAGTTTCTATACTTAGCCAAATTTTCAAAAGGTTTAAGCAGAGCCAAATAATCATATTGATGATTAAAGTGTTCACACATATTTAAGTTCAAGGATAAAATGATCATATGGGTTTGTTCATTTGTGTGCCTAGTTTATATGTGATAAATTTTAGGTCCTACAATGTAGCAAGACAAAAGATATGCTTGAACAAAGTCGATCTCCCAAGCATTTTTACAGTGTTTTCCAACACTTAGTAAAATTCATAGGTTGTAAGATAAAGCTAAGAAGGCACTTTAATGATGCCATATATTGCACATATGAAGGATTCAAAATCAAATGAATATATGAATGAAATCCCCTATGTAAGAGGATCTTATGCACTAAATTGTAGGTCATACAACTAAACACAATAAAATTTATGCAGGTGTAGAGTTAGCCATCCAAATATATTGAAATGGTCCCCATACTTAGTCAAATTTGTACAAAGTTTATGAAAATTTGTCTTGATTTTACAAAGACCATTTATGGACATTTGCAAAGGAAATAGATAGAAGATCTGTTATGGGTTTTTTAAGAGCATCTTCAATATATGGTCTGTAAGTTCAAATGAGAAGGAATGAGCTAAGAATTGAATTATCTTTGCTCTCAAACAAAATAGGGTTTTTAAGTTCAATCCTAAGGGTTTAAGTCATAGAATCAATAGGTTTTTCTATTTTGATTTTGATTGGAAATAACTAGGACTTGGTAGCTTAAGTTATAACTTAAGCCTTTGTCATCATTGGTAAACTGGCCCATTCAACCTAGCAATTATTGGCTTAAGCAGTGATCAAAGTTCTTAATATTTCCTAAGTCCTCAACTTAGTAATTCTCTAATCTTGATCAATGGATATCACTTAATTATATGTTAAATATCGAATAACACATTAAAAAAGTCAAAAATATCAAAGGCACCTTCGATTAAATGTGTAAGTGACAAGTGTCACATTCATGAAGCTTGTCAAACAGAGACCTAATGAGTGTAAGCTTGTAAAAATTAATGATTGAGCTTGTTAGAAGATCTAATGGAGAGCAAGTAATCATGGAAAGTAGATATAATAGATTGAGTGAAGTCAATGGGAAAAAGTGTTTGAATTTTATGGACACAGTGGCAAGTTAAAGATTGAGCAAGTCTGAGAATATTAATGGAGCATAAGTGTTTTAAAGGTTCAAGATGAAATTAGATGAAGGAAAGTGGTCAACATTTAATGATAAGATAGAGATAATGATCATGCTAGTTTGAATATCTAATAGTATGTGGGAGCTCAAATGAGGAAGATCAATGGATGGTGTTAAAGTATGAAAGCATATAGGGATTCAACAGAGCATGTAAACCTATCAGATATTAATCAAATGAACACATTTTAAATTTGATCCATTTGGATAAAGACCATCAGATCATGGTGTGAAAGATAAGATCAAAGGTCAAGATTTAATATTATGATCATACTAATGTTATTGATCATTGTAACCTATTAAATCTATACATATGTGCACATGTGTCAAAACTAGAGTCTAACAAATGCTATTAATAGTAATGAGATAAGGAATCATGGTGGTGATGCATGAGTTTTAGACATGAGAGGCTTATAGTTTAAGATATAATGAAATGAGTCTAGAATAGAGAGTGATTTATTACAGTCTAAGTGTGAACACATAGAAGATACGAATAATTAGATCAAATGCATATATATATATATATATATATATATATATATATATATATATATATATATATATATATATATATATATATATATATATATATATATATCTTATAGGACACAAAAATGCTATTAAATCTATTTTTATTACCATTGAGCAGAGTTAGAGAGGCAAAGAGAAAAAATGATGAAATGTGTCAAATAGAGATATATAAAGACACAAAAGCATAGAGAAGAGAAGAGAGGGTGCATAGTATGATCAGTTATAGATCAGACCTATAACAAAGACCAGAAGGATTGGATACATTTATGACTCTATTTTGTAATCTAGAGTTATAGATCCATAGAAGAATCTAATTGGTTGGTTCCATCAAATAAGTTGAGTTGATGCTCAGATTAGGGAGTGGGTGCTTCCTTAGAGTTGAATATTTTAAATCAGGGGATTCATGTCTCCTTAGGGTTGGTGCCCTTAAACATTGTAACTAGTGAGGTTCCTTATTGTGAGTCTAGATTATAACCGTAGATTCTAGAAGCTATTCTCATTGTTTTTTTTTCCCATATTGGGTTTTCCATGGTATATCTTGTGTTGTGTCTATTTATTTTATTTGCATAATATTTTAATCTGCATTAAAATGTTTTGAAAAGAACTAAGTTAATTAATATATGAATTCACCCCCATCTCAGTATCTAGTTGTGTTTCAACACATGCAAGCATGTACCTCATAGATTATTTTTGGCATGTTACTCTATACACCTTATTTTAAATTATCATTTTAATTTTAATAAGCATATAAGCTTACATTTTATTTTGTATAAATTGATGGTATTTGTGTGTATGATAAATTAATATGGTAATAATTGGTACCAAAATGAAAATTGACCTCTAACGGGTCTCCTCCATCATAACTATATTTTATTGAAGTAATGTATGTATGTTATCATTGCATATTATTATTATAAATGTTTACGCATATATTTATTTAGTGTAATGAAATGGAGCAAAATAATTATATATATCATATCAATAATATTGAATACTATTAACTATTTGATGATTTAATGACATTTTTATTGATGTTAATTTTTCACTCTTGTTCATTATCAAAATGGTATCTACACTTAGAAGTGGATAAATTTTATTTAATGACTTAGTTAAAAAGCATAATAATCTTGAAAGAGACTTATAATAATTTGAACATACTCACATAATTTTATATAATGCTCTAGTGAACAATTTTCTTAGCTTTTTTAAAAAAAATTATATTAACATATAATTGAAAGACTTTAAGTAGTTAGATTTTTTTAATATTAAGTTTTTATATGATCATGTGTCCCTTTTTATATGAAAACACTATAAAGTTACTTTTATTTTATTAATGAATTTATTAAGAATAATTATTCTTATTAAAACGTACTTATTATTATTTTAAAAATATATAATTGAACTTAATGTTAAGATATATTTTGTATTTGGATAGATACTAGCACATCTATCTTAGATAAATCTATGTAAATGACACTGAGAAATATAATTCTTGAGGAACCTATATTATATTGGATTTGTGACACAAGTGGAATAATCACCTCGAGAATGATATATTTCAATGTATTTTACATATATTTATCTAAGATAGGTATGCTAGTAGCACCAGTGCATTTTACATATTTATTCGACATATAATTTTTTTAACATAAAATTTGAAATGTATATTATACATTACATTAAATAATAAATAACTATAATACACATTAATGTAATTTACATAATCTAATATTCTCAATATAAATATTTATTTATTACTCATCAAAATGTACCATACACATCACCTAAAATGTCGAATAATGAATAAGTACATGAATTTTTTCATAGTTACAAGAAATTATTTTTCCTCTACAAGTTTCAATCTCACTTCCTCATTTTTCCATTTGGAAGGTTGTTTTCCATTTTTTAGCTTTTCATAGTAGTCATATGTAAATGAAGCTAATAGTCTTAGTCCTTCCAAGGACTTTTCATGGGATATAACCATGAATGTTAATTAAATTCTATCTCTTTGACCTATAAAAATTATGGATTTTGAAAGGATCAAACCTTATGATTTGTGTATTGTTAATGCCAAAGCCAATTGTAAGGGTAGTTGGGTTTTATGTCCCCTTTGTATTGGTGAAATTAGAACTATATATGGAGTTTCATCTTCAAATGGTATTCCCATGTAAGTTTCAAACTTGACCATAACATATGTTGGTGGTTCTAATGGGTCCCTCCTAGGTTTATAAATTATAATTCTAATATAACCTATAGCTCCATTTACAAGACCTACTTATATCCAAATATAAGAAGTTAACATGACCCTTGCATCGATAGAAATTAATAACTCCACATCAAATTCATTATTTGGACATCCCATTGGTGCATTGGCACTTCCTACCTTGGTTGAAATGCTACGTGTAACTAATCATTTCAATGAATATAATTTTATTTTATTATGATTATGCACATTATCATCTATAGAAAATAAATGAATACAATTGTCAAACTCTTCATTGGTGGTACTATTTATTCCAACATTTATTCTAGTCATCAATGACTTCCAATCATCTATTTTTGGATTTGTATATCTCATATTTGTGAGTAGCTAATGAAACCTTTATTGGTCATCACTTTATCTTTCTTGTCTAAATATATTTTCCAAATTAACAACTATTTTGAATTATTCCTACAATATTTTATTTCATCTATTTCTATCATATGGTGGTCTATCACTAACAGGATAAAGTTAACCCAAATCTTCAACCAAAATAAGAAATATACCACCAAAAATCATGTTTGCATTTTAATTAAATGCTTGACAAAGTCTAGAGTCCATGTTCTCAATAAAAGTTTTCCCAATGAAGCTCATTTCATCAATCAATATGTATTTTATGTTGCAAATATCCTATTGGAAACTTGTAAGTCTTGTTCCTTCAAATTCAAAACAATACACAATTGGGATTTTAAGTTGTGCATGGATAGTTGAGGTACCAATATTGAATTTTACAACTCCAGTTCATTCAAGTAATAGAAGTGGAGATCATTATGGGAATTTTACATCTTGAAGAGCTCTCCAAATGGTACCTATCAGATATAATTTCCCTATTCATGTTTTTATTTGGACTATCATGCATAAGGGCAAAGTATTTTGAATTCCATGAAAATGTGTCAAAACCATATCAACCAAATTTTTTTTATTTAGCACCCAAGAATTTCATAATTCATCTTTGGTGTTATATTGTCATCTATAATAAATCCATTATATTTCATGGTGCTTATAAATTTGATCACTTTATTTGTGTATTCTTCACCTCTATATTCATTATTCCATAATATTTGTATCTCAATATCTCTTCTTCCCAACATATCTATCCTACTCAATTTCATAACTTGGTCATGTAGTATCTTGGATGATTTACCACTCATGTTCCACTATGTTTTATTGAATAGATTTATTATCCTCATCTTCGGTATCACCCTGACTTTCAACATCTTTTTGAGTTGTTATTCTCTCCATGTGCCAATAGTTATAATTGAATTAATACCAATTTAATATTATTTCTTTATCATCAATTACAATATCTCTTTGTATATCATGAAATGGATTGTAAAGTAATAAATCTTGTTGGTTTTATGATTTGCACCATCTATATCCATGCATGTTTTCCACAATATTATTTCTAATATGTAGTTGGGCATCCTACATAGAAGAAACTCAGCCATGCTATTTAAAAAATAGTCCATAAGGGAGAAAATAAGGTAGGCTAAATATTAAAAGGATGTCTGGAGGGTAAAGAAAATGAATACTACAACAACATACATCAACCACATCGTCAAGCCTACAAAGCACCCACATAGAAGGTAGTGAATAAATCAAGTTATATTTCTTATTTTCTAGAAGGAAACATGTCACACTTGGTAGATAATCACCTATTGACTACATGTTGACCCTTAAGTTTGAGAATGGTGAGTAAATCCTTTGGAAATGACTTGGTAGAAGGTGGAAGGAAGGATGCAACTTGAACTAATATGAGGTGCAAAGTGCATTAGAACTTATAGATCTCATGGATGAAGAAAAGGAGTGTGGCAAAGGTCAACATGTTGGCTATACATTATGAAAGTGAAAAACAAGTCCTGAGGTTGTAATGGAGGTATGAAAGGCTAGAAGAAAATTGTAAAATGTAGTGTAAAGTTTGTCATTAAAATGCAAATACATGGGATGGTATTGAATTCCATTGAGAGAAGGAAAACAAATTACATGGTGGAGATGGGAGGTTGATGCGCACTTTACACCAACATAAGGTGCAAATTACAATGTACACCCCCACTTCAAGATCCTATGGACCAAGGCATGGAAAAGTTAGTTGGGAAAGACAAAAGGGGCTATGGTTTTGAAAAGAAAACTCATAAAATATTTTTAACTTGAAAGGTACACCAATGGAAAATTTAGTATCAATGCTTTGAACAAAAGTTAACTATTATTTATATTGATATATTTGGAATGGATTTAGGAAGGACTAGTGTCTTTTATCCTTGCCTAGTTATAGGAATGGACTGATGTAGCAGTTAGCTCCATGGAAAATCTGACTGAGGGTGTAAATGATGTTGTGAAGCAAATTGAGCCTTGTACACATTCATAAGTATGTTTTAAACTAAAAACTATGGAAAATGTTGTTATATGTTCAAATATCCCATCTATAGAACTTACAAGAATGGTTATCTTCATTTTTACTTATGCCTTCCAGACTTCATGTTTGAAATGCCTAGGTAGGATTGTAAAGCTTTTAATTTATACAAATCTAAGGAATACAAGGGTATTTAAGGTAAAAGGATAGCATGTATACTTTGGGAGGGAATGAATATGGACATTGAATCCTAGTAACCCCTATGATGCATCGTTTAATTTGTTGAATGACACAGAATTTGGAAGATCTAGGTAGTAATGGGACCATCATTGGAGATCCCAAGGTAGCTTGACAATGGTGGGTTGTGATAAATATTCCATTATGGGACTTTATTTATGTGAATTGACCATGAAATTAAAGCAATACTAGTTTCCATTGATAAAAGCTGTAGATTTAGAGTTTGGTTATGGGGTAGCAATCTGCATATTTACCTAGCCTACTTTCAATGGTTGAGGAATTATTTGAGAGTATGGAATCTCAATGTAATACTTCAAGTGTAGATTATTATTTTGAAAAATTTCATGTGAGACCCCAAACTCCCTGGAAAGGTTTAGTGGGAAAAGCACCGTGAAAAGTGCAAATTCCTAAATTTCACCATGTAAAAAAGTAGGGTATCCAAAATGCACCCTATAAAATGCTTGAAAAGCTTTGGATCTCAAGAAAAAGGCATAAAGATAAGTTTGGTGGAGATGGGGGTTGATTTGAATTTTTCACCAACACAATATGCCAAGTGAAAAGTGCACTCCCATCTCTAGATCCTATACATCGCAAAGGGAGATCTGAGTGGGAAACACACTGTGCAAATTGCACTTGTGAAAATTACACCATGCAAATTGTACTTCATGCAAACTACACATGTGCAAATTACACTTGTGCAAATTTGTAAAAGGGGATAGGATTTACCCTAAAGGGCAAAAGGTGAAAATAATGAATTTTTGCATTAGAAATATGAAGGAAATTATAAAAGCACAAATTTGCAAAAAAGTAAATGTGAAGATTGAAAAGTGCAAAAAAATCTAATTCTCAAAAAAGTAAAGGTGCAAAGTGTGAAAATACAAGTTGGAGCCAAAAAGTTAAAAGTGGAAAATAACCTAAGGTGTTTTAATTTCATTTTCTTTGTTTGCCCAAGCTCCTCCATGGAAGAATATTTTAGGTTTGCAATTCCAAGGTGGGCCACTCCAAGGCATATCACTCAAAGGGCCATTGTTATAAAATATTCCTAGGCCATCATTACAAGATCAGTTTATTCTATGGCATGCATAAGAGGAAGCGCAAATATCCAAGAGGACTAAAATTATGAAATCAAGTGATCAAGGCCATCTCCAGGTAGTTCCACATGAAGACAAGAAGTATGTTTGGCCTCCACCACAAATATTCTCCTTTTAGCTCATGTGTAATGCATCACCATCCAAAAATAAGGGGTTTGTTTCAAATCTTCATTTCTTATAGAGGCAGTTAAAGGAATCATTTTTCTTACAAATGCATGAAGATTCTAGGCATGACAAAGGGGGTTTTCCTAGCTGGGAGCATCTTAGTAGAACATAGAGGGGTTTTTTACACTTTTTCAAGGTGCAACCCTTATTCTTAGATCTAAAAAGGGTAAAAATGTATAAATATAATTTTTGTCTTCTATTCAGGGGCTATTGGTTATTATTGGTCTTTGCTTTTCTCTCTAAGTATAGGCTCTTACAAATTTTTGGGATCACTCTTGTGTGTGCATTTTGCCTCTCTTGCTAAGTTGGTTGCATGTTGTATAATCATTACCAAGCTTTAAGAGTATCTCTATATGTCTCCTCTATCTAACATGGAGCAAATCCACTGTGTTTCCCCCCATGGTAGTATTTTGAAACATTGATGTATGTAAGATTTTATTTCAAGTTAACGGAAAATTCTTGTGATTATTTATTGTATCCTATTAATGAAGTGTAATGAGATGTTTTACATGATGTGTCTATTGGATATCTAGATTTGTGGTCACTATTGGTTATCATTTTGGGCACAAATGTGGGTTATAAACCCCTTTTTGCATAGAGATTTGGATTTTTTTAATACCTCATTAGGGCACCCTAAGTTCATAAATTTATCAAGAGAAAGTATTTGAGATTCTAGTTTTAGTGTATGTTCTAGGGTTTCAAGGATCACTTGGGAATTTGAATTTTATTAGAACTAATGGATGCAAATTTATCATTATAGTCTCCATGAATTGCATTTTAGTTTTCCTACATCTTTGTAATAGGTGATGTCATGTATGTTGAAATAAACCCTATTATTTGAAAACCACCAACACACCACCCTCATTTTTATAACTAAAAAACTATCCTAACCTATCCTACACTTCATTTAACATAACCTTTACATACCATAAGTGTTATTTGCATTGTAGACACATAAGATCTTGAATATTTGAGATGTGCTTATAGTTTGTGTTTTAAAGACCCAACACTATAGTTTATTCATTTAACCTTTGTTGTTTAAGATTATTTAGAATGAAGATTGTAGTCACTTTCAAATCTATCTTCATTAGCTTGTATGTGACTTAGTGAATTTGTTCATTCTGTGTAAAAACACTACTTGGGTGGATTAAGCAAGTTTGGTTATTCCCTAGTCACATTTGTGTCCCTTTGTGCCAATAATCCCCATAGAAGTTGAATTATAGAATCTCTGCATGTGAGAAAGCTACCCTTTAGGTCCAAGGTGCCTTGGTTCAGGAAGAGATAAAAGTAACAGGGAGCTGACTATCCCTTTTGTAGGTGTCTCTCAGTCATTTTCTCCATTTGGTTCATTCCTGATGCCTAACCCTCTCTCAGATACAAAGACATACTAGTAGGTTTATCATATTTGTTTTCCATTTATCTTCAAGTGTGTAAGTCTGAGTGAAAGAGGTGTACAACTGGGTACCAACACTCATTTGGTATCATTATTGGGGATAATTCATGTCACTCATTATTGGGAACTCCTATAGAGAACTAATTTAATTTTAAGGTTCTTTGCCCATTTGCATTGAGTTGATTATCTTTGGTCCACCAATGTCACAACAATCTAGTAGCACTATTATCATCGACTAAATTGAATTTCTGGTCACTTGTGTTTCTAGTAACTCTTGTAGAGAGCTATAAGTATTTCATGTTGTGAAGTTCTCTACCATTATTTACTACATTTGGACTATCTTGGCCAACAACACTGTAATACTCCACTTGGGGATGTGTCAGGATTTGAGATATTTGATAATTTGAATTTTGTTGTGTTTATTACAAAGAGCTGTTAATATTGCATGTTAGAAGGTGTCTTTTCTCTTTTGAAAATAATTTTTGAAATTTTAGTGTCTTTGTGCTATTTATCTCATCATTAAACTCAACAAAGTATGTTTTCAACATGTATCACAACTAGTTTATGAACTATTATATTCTAGAATCTTGGTTCTTGTGTTGACTTCAATTTTATCACTTTGTTTCAAGGAAGATTAGTGATTATTTTGAATATCTTCATTTAAGATTTTAGTAGTCTTTCTAATTCTTACAAAGATAGAAGTATTGAGATCACCCTTCAATGGTGACTTATGCAAAAGGCTTGTCTCACCCCTAATTTTTCATCAAATAAGAGGGAAACAAGTTTGGAAGCCTATTAAAGGGTGAAGTCCAACTGAAAAATAGTGTCTTGATTACTAAGATTATGATAATATTGAGATTTTTGTTTAAATTCCCATTGTTGAGGACTATCATATCTCTTCTACAAATTCTAAAACACATAGTCTTGTTTATTTTCTAGCTCCATCTCAACCATTTGAATTCCCTCCTAAGATTGATCCATAAAGTCTACCTCATTCACCCCCTCACATCCCTTTGTCAGTTGCTCTTAAACCTCCAATTGAACCAATCATGAGGCATAGGGACCTAGATGAGAATACACATCCTGCATTCTATATTCCCAGATTCAAGCCTATCAATTTTGATGAAATGGAAGTCTATCCTAATGAAGTCCTAAATGAAGTAAGTAAATACCTTCCAAAATTCCAAGGGAACAATGTAGTGAGTGGTGATCAACGCTTGAGGCCTTTTCACAATATCATTGAAGATTATGAGGTTGAGTATGAGGATGTGTGCATTAAGTTGTTTGTGCACATGCTAGAGGAAGATGCTCATGAATGGTTTAATTCCTTTCCCATTGGATGCATTGATTCATGAGAAGAAATGCAAAATGTTTCCAAAATTTAATATGGTGCTAAGATTAATCCTAGTTTTATTTTGGATGAATTTGAAAACATCAAAAAGAATCCCAATGAGTGCATGTAGGACTTCAATACGAGGTTCAACAAGACTATGATGTGGCTACTTGAAAGCATTAGGCCTAGTGATATAATGTTTTTGATAAGGTACTTCAATTCTTTTGATAAGAAGGCTACGTACTACTTGAGGGACAAGGCTCCCATTAACCTATGGTTGAAATTCAATATGGCAATCCAAATTGAAAATAACATCAAGGCTATGGAAAAGCTTATGAACAAGTAGGCGATGTAAAATTAGTTAATCCAAAAAAGGCATAGCTCACTAAGATAACCAACGTTGAAGAAACCATTAAAACTTTGGCCTCTACTATCAAATAAATGTCATATAAGCTGGCTAGAGATGAAAAGGGGGTCCCTCATATATATATACTAGATATGAAAGGGATCTAAATGTGATTCAAGCACAAGGAAGGTATACATTCCATAACTGAGATAGTGATAGAGGGAAGAAGCCTACGTGTGAAGAAAGAATGGATATAAATCAAAATAAAGGGGCTAGAAAATAAGTGCTTAATCCTTTAAACACCAAGGTGAATGCTGTAGATTATGACATTGATATTGATTGGTGTGACAAGTGCTTCCTTCCACATCCCCCATGTGATGTGGTTAAATAGATTAATGATGATGCAAATGAGCTTGAATCTACATCATTTGATGAATGGATCCTAGTGTTCAAATGTCAAAGCCCACAAAGTGAGATGATTGCCTCCATAAAATTGTTCAGTGTTACTATTGTTAATTAATTTTAGAATGTGGTTGAAAAGGTAAGTGTCACAACTACTAAATTTGCTTTTGAGTTAATATGGCACAAGCATATAAATTCCCCATCCATGATTTTGATTTCTTATATTCTATGATGATTAATAAATATGATTGGGGAATGCCAACAGTTGACGATAGGTAATTTATAATCAATGCAAGAATTACCTAAGAGAAGGAATATCACTTGAGAAGCAAATATCAAGTTGTTTCTCCTCAAGACACTACCCCTGCAAATCCAAAGGTAGGGGATGCTAGTAAGGAAGCTAATAAAACTAAAACATCACCTAAAAATTCTAAGCCTATACATGTTTCCCAATTTACTAAGCCTAGAGGTGCTTCCTCTAAGAATAGAGTGCCCATCTTGTCTAGTATCGCTAAGGGTGTGAATGAGGTTAAACAAAATCCACCCTTGAAGATTATTGTTAAGAGTGAAAGTCCATCCCAGTCTATTCCACTTCAGACTTTAAGTGATTGTGTCCTAGCTAAAGGTGTTGTTACCCTTCCACCAAATAATCCTCCTCCTTAGTATAACATATGTGATATGGCCCAAGTGTTGAGCCAACTAAAAATCACCATGCTACTTGTTGAATTATTATGAATAACTAAACATAGGAAGAGGGCCTTTGAATATTTGGAATTTGGTGAGAAGTTAGCTAAAAATGAAATTGAGTTACCCTAAATTCCCCTAAAAAGTGATGAAGATTTAAAAGAGGTTATTGAGCCTGCTCCAGAGGCCTATTTGAAGACTAGACTTGTAGAAAGCTAGCTAAATGTGGACCCCTTTTACACTACTCTCTTGATCAATGATATGATTATTCATAATTGTATGTTTGGCTTTGGATTTTCTTGCAATGTTATGTCCTTGGGTGTCCTAAATGAGATCAGAGTTAAGATTACATTAGCCTTTGGCAAGTGTTACTCCATGGATTCATGATAAGTTCTAGTTGTTGGACAAGTCAAAGGATTGGTAGTGAAAATGGTAGTGCATCTAAAAAAGTATTTGAAAATGGATGTGGTGGTTATGGAATTCTCACCTAAATGGGGGATGTTTCTATCATGTAAATGGGTTTTTAGCATGGATGGAAGTGTACAAATGGACATTTCATATTCCACCATTATGTTAGAGGGTAATATGGTAAAAATTTATAGAGAGTCATAGATGTTACATGTAATTGAACATTTCAAACGTGCTCTTAATGAATTATTATACATAGATGTTGATTGGGTAACTTTTTTGGGAATGTTGATGATAATGAATAACATGTTGTTTTTGATGTTGAGCCTAACAAAGAAGGTTCAATTTGGAAGATGTGTTTTGATGGGGCTTATTCCAATCTTGGAAATGGATTTGGGGTTGTCTTCTATGTCCCTAATGGTAAATGCTTTTCTTTTCATCTTTTTTTTGAGTGTATGAACAATACTATTGAGTATGAGGCACTTTTGCTTGGTTTAAGGATTTCCTACGAATATGGAATCAAATGTTTGATTGTCAAGGGTGATTCCAAGCTAGTGGTTAAGCAAGTTCACAGTCCTTCTGCCACCAAATATAAAAGATTGAAATCATATCAAAATGTTATTTGGGATTTAATTGAATTATTTGATGCATTCAAAATTTTCTATCATGATAGAAGTTTCAATGAAGAAGCTGACAGACTTATGGGGTTAGGAGATTATTTTGAAATTGTAAATATGAACCCTCATTGTTAGTATCAAGTGGAGGTGCTTGTACGGCCTTCAATCCTAGACAATTTTCATCATTGGAAAGTATTTGATGATGATGAATAGATTAAGAGGTTTCTAAACTATGAGGTTGAGTTCCATGATCAACTCATAGATCTGGAATCTATAGTTTATGTTTGTGATGGAAAAGTAACCTTGTTTGGGAAAGACATAATTTAACTGAAGACAAACACCCTCCCAAGAGGATTGGTCAGTTTAGAAGCAACTTTTGATGAAGTAGATAGAATCAATTTGGGAGACTCATTCATTTAAAAAGATGTGACTGTGTGCAACTTGGGTTCTCATGAGAATCCAAGAAAGGTTTGGTTGGTTACTCACCTGTGTAGTAGAGAAAAAATCTTACATGAAGATGCTAAAGAAGCACCAAGATTGCTTAGCATGGTCTTTTTCTAAGTTGAAAGTGTATAGGGAAGACTTGTTACAACATGTCATCCCATTGTAATCTAATAGAAAACCTTTCAGGTAGAAATAGAGACCCATTAACCCCTTCTTGGCCACCAAGATGAGGGAGGAATTAAAGAAGCTAATTGATAGTTGTATCATTTTTTCCATCAGGTATTCATCATGGGTGGTGAATTTAGTCCTCGCAAGAAATAAAAATGGTGACATCCACTTGTGTGTGGATTTAAAAAATCTAAGAAAAGATTTTTTAAAAGATAATTATCCCTTTCCCAATATGGAAAACATATTGCAAAGTGTTACTATATCATAAATGTTGTCCACATTGGATGGCTTCTCAGGTTATAACTAGGTTGTGGTGAAGGAATCCGAGATGTCGAAGATTGTATTCATAATGCCTTGGGGCATGTATATGTATATGAAGATGCCTTTTAGGTTGATGAATTTTTGTCCACCATTCCAGTGAGCTATGGACATCACTTTTTTTAGGGATAATTAACTAGTTCATTACTGTGCATCAAGATGACATTACTATGTACTCTAAAACAAGAGAAGAGTATTTAGAACATCTTGCAAAGGTGTTGATCAGATGCAGGGAGTTCAAAATTTTGGTTAATCCCATGAAGTACCACTTTAGAGTATAAAATGCCAAGTTTTTAAGACATATAGTATCAAATTATGGTGTCATGATTGACCCCAAGAGTGTCAAAACCATTGACAAAGTGTCTATCTCACAGTCTAAGAAAATAATTCACTTTCTTTAGATAAATAAACTTTGTATGGAGGTTTGTGTCTAATTTTATAGAGATCAATATACCTATTAATTCTATGTTGAATAAGACCACACCATTAGGTGGGAGGAGAAGGTCATGCATGCATTTAGTGATATTAAGGGAAATTTAATGTTTGCCCCTATTTTGGCAAGTCTTGATTACAAAAAGCCATTCTAGGTATTATATTTTGCATCATACAATATTTTTGTTTCTATCTTGTTAAAAAATAATGAAGATGGTTAGGAGAAGCCCATAGTTTTCTTTAGTAAATCTATGCAAGGTCATGAACTGAACTATACTATTATGGAAAAATAATATTTTACTATTTTGAAGGCTGTTAAAATGTTTAGGGTGTATATTCTTAGTTCAAAGATTATTGCCTATGTCTTACACACCATGGTGAAGGAAATTTTAACTCAGATTGATGTATCCAACAAGAGGTGAAGGTGGGTCAACAAGCTACAAGAGTATGACATGGATATCTAGACTACTGAGTTGGTAAGAGGGATGGGTCTATCCAAGCTTATGGGTGAGACCAATTTGTAAGATGTTGAGGTAAACACTACAATTTTTAATGTTGATGATTTCTTGAGTCATTTTAATGTAAACACTATTCCTGGCCATCATTGTTAAAATATTTTTCTCAGATAGTTAGAAGGTTTGAGAAATGTCAGTGCTTTGCTGGGAGGATGAAATCTTCAGGTTCTTTTCCCTTGCAGTCTATGACGATTGAAGGCCCACTCAAACAACGGGTAATGGATTTCATTGGAGAAATTATTGATTCATCAAGTAATGGGCATATATGGATACTATTTATAACTAATTACTTCACCAAATGGGTTGAATCAATCCCTACAAAGAAAGTAACATACTAGGTAGTCATGGATTTTTTATTAAATCAGATTATTTGTAAGTTTGGTATGCCTATTAAGATAATTGTTGATAATTCCATGAGCTTAAAATCCAAACCTTTGGTGGTATTGTGAAAATACTATGAGATTTAATTTCCTTATGCTTCCAACTAAAATCCTCAAGGGAATGGGCAAGAAGAATCAAGTAATAATAACTTGCTCAAGATCATTAGATGAACATTGGAAGCAAACAAGAAGAAGTGGGGTGAATAGTTGAATTTTGCTTTATGGGATAACATGATCATGCCTAAGAGAGATATAGGTAGAATCCATTTTTATATTTTTTATGGATATCAAGTAGTTATTCTTATGAATTTATAGTTGCCCACCTATCAGCTCATGTAGAACTAGGAGATCATGAGCAGATCCACCACTATGAATTAAAGGTAAACTAGATTATTGAGTTTGATGAAATTTGAAGATAAGATCATGAATTACACCTCAAGTTCAAAGAGAAGATGAATAAAATATTTGACATAAAGGTGACTCCAAGAACCTTCCAACTAGGCGATCTATTTCTACTTTGGGAAAACAAGCATGAGGAGAAAGGAAAGAATGGAAAGTTTGATGCCTTGTGGATGGGCTCCTATTATATTGACTACAAGATTGGGGAGTATAATTCATTCTTGAGAGATATGGATGGTGAAATACTAGAGCTTCTAGTTAGTGGTAGATGCCTAAAACATGTCTTTGATTAAGTCCTTAAGCATGTATACCATATTGTATAGTTTTGTCTCTTTGTTGTTTGTCACTTTGTTGCTCCTCTACTTTGGGCCTTTCTTGTACATTTACCTTCATGTTATTTTCATGTGTTCATTTTTAGACCCCCCTAGTTTATTTTTATTAGTCTTACATGTTTTTTTGAGCCTCCATGAATCTTTGTCAAGAAGCTATTAAGTTTTAACTCCATGGCCCAATGGATTGGCACCTAGTCTTGTGTCTTGGGATTCTTTGCACACCTGCAGGGGGTGTACATCCCTGGGAAAGAGCCAATGTTGGTGATCTAGTTTTCACCATCTATATTCATGCATGTTTTCCCCCTAATGCATAGTTGGGCATCTTATTTGGATGACACTTAGCCACATTATTAAAAAACTACTCTACTTGGGAGAGAATAAGGTAGGGTAAAGCTTAAAGGGATGCATGGAGGGTAAAGTAAATTAATACCATAGAAATATACAAAAATCATGTTATCATGATTAAAAATCACCCACATAGAGGGTAGTGAATAAAACAAGTTAGATTTCTCAATTTATAGAAGGAAACACAACATACTTGGTGGATAATCCCCTGTTGACTACACATTGACCCTGAAGTGCAAGCATGGTGAGTAAAGCCCATGGAAATGACTTGTTAGAAGGTGGAAGGAATGATGAAACTTACACCAATGTGAGGTGATAAGTAAATCATCACTTTTAGATCCTATAAATGAAGAAAAGGAGTGTGGCAGAGGTTAACATGATGAATTCACATTGTGAAAGTACAAAATAAGTCCCAAGGTTCTAACGAAGGTATGAAAGGCTAGAAACAAATTGTAAAATGTGGTGTAAAGTCTATCAAAAGTCTAGGGTTGAAATATAAGTGCACAAAATGGTATTTAAGTCCATTGAGAGAAGGCAAGAGAATTACATGGTAGAGATGGAAGGTTTACATGCACTTTGCACCAACATAAGGTGCAAAGTGCAATGTGCACTCCCACTTTTGGATCCTGTAGACCAAGGGATAATAAAGTAAACTAGAAAAGATAAAAGGGGCTATGAATTTGAAAATCAAACTCATAAAATATTTTTAAATTGAAAGGCATGCCAATGGAAAATTTATTAGCAACTCTTTGAACAAAAGTTAACTATTATTACTATTGATATCTTTGGAACATATTTGGGAAGGGTAAGTGTCTTTTGTCATTAGATAGTTTTAGGAATGGATTGATCCATTAGTTAGCTCCATGGAAAATTTGACAAAGGGTGTAAATGATGTTCTAAATCAAATTGAGCCTTAAAAAAATTCATAAGTATATGGTACGCTAAAAATTATGGACAATGTGGTTACAGGTTCAAATATCCCATCTATGGAACTTACAAGAATGGTTGTCTTCATTTTTCCTTGTGCCTTTTAGAATTTATGTTTGAAATGCCTAGGCAGGATTGTAAGGCTTTCACTTTATACAAATCCTAGAAATACAGGGGTATTTAAGGCAAAAGGAGAACATGTAGACTTTGGGAGGGCATGAATATGGACATTGAATCCTAGTAACCCTTATGATTCACCATTTTATTTATTGAATGACATCTAATTTGGATGATCTGGGTAGAAATGGGACCATAATTGGAGATCCCCCATGTAGCTTGATAATGGTGTAATGTGTTAAATATGCCATGATGAGACTTTATTTATATGAAATGACCATAAAAATAGAGCAATAATGGTTTCTATTGGTAAAATCTTGAGATTCAGAGTTTGGCTATGGGGTAACAATCTACATATTTGCCTAGCCTAGTTTCAATGGCTGAGGAATTATTTGGGAGTATGGCATTTCAATGTAATGCTTCAAGTGTAGATTGTTGTTTTGAAAAATTGCATATGAAACACCAAAATCCTTGGGAAGGTTCAGTGGCAAAATCACTGTGAAAAATGCAAGTTCCTAAATTACACCATGAAAAAAGTAAGGTATCCAAAATGTACCATGGAAAATGCTTAAACAACTGGATCTCATGAGAAAAGGCATAGAAAGAAGTTTGGAAAAGATGGGAGGCTGATGTGTATTTTACACCAATATAATGTGTAAACTAAAAAGTGCACTCCCATCTCTAGATCCGATGTGATGCAAAGGGATATCTGAGTGGGAAAAGCACTGTGCAAATTTCACTTGTGCAAATTACACCATGCAAATTACACTTCATGCAAACTGCATCATGTAAATTGTACTTCATGTAAACTACACTTGTGAAAATTACACCATGCAAATTGCACATGTGAAAATTTGTAAAAGTGTCCAGGGTTTCCCCAAAAGGTAAAATGGTGAAAATAATGTATTTTTGCATTAGAAATATGAAGGAAATCATAAAAAGGCAAATTTGCAAAAAAAAAAATGTGAAGATTGAAAAGTGCAAAAAAGCAAATTTGCAAAAAGTAAAGGTGCAAAGTACAAAGTGTGAAAATACAAGTTAGAGCCAAAAATTAAAAAGTTGAAAATAACCTAAGTTATATTTTCACTTTATTTATTTTTCAGAACTCCTCTATGGAATAATATTGCAGGTTTTCAAGTACATGGTGGGCCACTATAAGGAAGATTAATCAAAGGGCCATGGATCTAGACTCTTCCTAGGCCATCATTTCAAGAGCATGTTATTCCATAGTGTGCATAAGATGAAGGGTAGCTATCCAGGAGGTTACAATTATGTAAGCAAGTGGTCAAGGGCATCTCAGGTAGTTACACATGAAGACAAGAAATTTGTTTGGCTTCCACAATGAATATTCTCCTTTTAGCTCATGTGTAATGCATCTCCAGCCAAGAAATCAATGGGTGTGTTGTAATTCTCCATCATTTCTTGTAGAGGCAGTTAGAAGAATCATTTTTATTGTAAATACATGAAGATTCTAGGCATGGCAAAAGGGGGTTTTCTAGCTAGGATCATCTTGGTGGAACTTGGAGGGGTGATTTGTACTTTTTAAAGTTACAACCTTCATTCTTGGATTTGAAAAGCATAAAAATATATAAATAGAAGACTTGTCTTCTATTCAGGGGTTGGTTATTTTTGGGCTTCACTTTTCTCTCTAAGTATAGGCTCTAAGAAATTTTTGGGATCACTATTATGTGTGCATTTTGCCTGTCATACTAAGTTGGTTGTATGTTGTACAACCCTTTTCAATCTTTGAGAGCATCTTTATATGTCTCCCCTACCCAACATGGTTCAAATCCACCATGCTTGTCCCCATGGTATCATTTTGAAACATTGATGTATGTAAGATTTTCATTCAAGTTAATGGAAAATATTTTTGGTTCTTTACTATATCCTATTAATGAAGTGTACTAAGATGTTTTAAATTCTATGTTGATTGGATATCTAGCTTTGTGGTTACTATTGGTTATCATTTTGGGCAAAAATATTAGTTATAAACCCCTTTTTACATAAATATTTGGAAATATTTTGTTGAATACCTCATTAGGGCACCCTGGGTTCATAAATTTAGTAGGAGAAATTATTTGAGATTATAGTTTCAGTGTATGTTCTTGGGGTTTAAAGATGACTTGGGAATTTGCATTCTATTAACACTAATGGATGCAAATATATCCTTGTAGTTTCCATGGCTTGTGTTTTAGTTTTCCTACATATTTGTAATAGGTGATAGCATGTATGTTTAAATAAACCCTATTTTTTGAAAACCACCAGCACACCACTCTCCTTTTTATAACTAACAAACTATCCTACTATGTCCTACCCTACATTTAACACACCCTTTGAATACCATAAGTGTTATTTACCTTATAGACACATAAGATCTTGCATATTTGAGATGTGTTTGCATTTTATGTTTTAAAGACCTAACATTACAATTTTTCAATTCAACCCTTATTGTTTAAGATTCTTTAGAATGAAGATTGAAGTCACTTTCATATCTATCTTCAATAGCTTGTATGTGACTTAGTGCATTTGTTCATTCTATGTGACAACCCTTCTCAGGTGGATTGAACAAGTTTGGTTGTGCCCTAGTCATATTTTTGTCCCTTTGTGCCAATAGTCCTGATGGAGGTTGAATTATAGAATCTCTTTGTGTGAGCAAGCTACCCTTTAGGTCATCTCACCTTGGTTCAGGCAGAGCTAGAAGTAGTAGGGAGCTAACCATACCCTCTGTAAGTGTCTTTCAGTCATTTTATCTATTTGATTCATTCTTGATGCCGAACCCTCTCTCGTCTATAATGACATACTAGTGGGTTTATTATCTTTGTTTATCATTTTTCTTCAAGTGTGCAAAGTCAAGTGAAAGAGGTGTACAACTCATAACCAAAAACTCTGACTAGCAAAAATCAATCCATTTATTTGATTCACATATTGGGATGGAGGAAAACCTTAGAAATACTCTCACTATATGTGTAATACTCCTTGAATCCTATTTTTTGTCTTATTCTTTCCTTGGATTATATGTCCAGGATCTCACTGCTTCAATAAGTGATGTGATTTCCATGTAAAAAGGCCTATTATTTTATGCATCAATGAAAGACATTGCATGTTTTTCATGATGATATTATTCATTTTGTCTACAAGTTTGAATACCTGATGTGAAACATTCAAGTTCATAAATACTCTACTACTCTCTACTAACAAAATATCCAATAATATGTAACATGTTTCTTGTGCCCTAATGTGTATTTTAGTAAATGTGTCAGTTATAAGTTTTCTACATTTTTTTCCTGGTAATTCATTAGGGTTTCTAATTATTTCAAGCCACATCAACATTTGATAATAAGTTTAAAAACTTTTCTCTGCCTTTGTTGTATACTTAGCAATGTAGTTGACCATGACATGTTTGGATAGAACAAGTTGATAATCTACATTTACTTTCCATAGCTATAATATATATATATATATATATATATATTGTGTATATTAACTCTATCATAATTCTCAAAATTTTAGCCTCTTGTATTTAAGTCATCTTATAATTTTGATCCATTGAGATTCAATGGCCATGGTGCACCATACCTAGAATAAATAATAACTCAATTGTTAGTTATTATACAAATACTATGTATAATTTTTATACAAGTATTTATATGATTGAAAATCTTACCTAAAAACCATTTTTCTTCTTTTCTTACATAGGCAAGCACCCTCTCTACACATCGTATGTCATTCTACACAATTAAGTAGCTCTTCATAATCACGCTCCATATCCACATGTGTACATTGTATTGTATTTTGAAGACATGAATGTTGAATTAATGATGTATAATAATTTGTTAATTACACTGACATATATAGATATTTCATAAAACATATATTACCTGATAATTGATAACATAACGATGTGTTTCTTTGGTGTGGATCTTCCTGATAATTCTAACCATGAAAAATAGAATGGAATTAATTCTCAAATTTTTTTCATTAAAAATAATATTTCTAATCAAGGTTATCCATATTCAGTGCTATGTCTAACCATATGAATCCATGTAAATGTGGTGACACTCTATGTTACCATTCATACATAGACTAGTAATCTTTTCCTTCCATTCCTCTTTACAATATCTCCTTAAGAAACATTGAATGTCACAATTGCATATAATGTGACACTAGATGAGGATAATCAGTAATATTCTATCGTCACCAATTTTGGGTTTCTTGTGGATCTCTCGATGAAGTTCCTGGCATCAGTGTGAGTAGATCAAGCTAATACATTTTAGTTGCACTCAATGTGAAGAAAATGGTAGGTGATCCAATTTGATGCAACATGTCTATTAATTCACCATTAAATTTTTCTCAATACTATCTTATACCCCTCAATGTGGTTCCAAACCACATCAAATTATTTACTATATTGGAGTGGGGTACATTATCTATATGCTCACATAACTCAGTAGTAGTGATTGTCATCTCTTGAAGGCTTTTTTCATGAACACTGCACCTAAATTTTGTGCATGATGTCTCATGATCATGTTCATAATGTAATATATAAATCATGGATTTTAGCCAAAATGGTGATCCCTATATCGAAATAGATGTTTAAAAAATTCATGCAAATGTACTCATTTCTAGCATGGTTCTATCTAATCACATCTTCCATTAGGAAACAATGTTGGAAATGCTATATCAAGTATTCCTAATGTGACATAATCATTTATAGCATATAATCCAACCCCTATCCAACCAATGAGTGATCTAGGATCTGTATTAGGGTTATTTACCCAAGCATTGATTAATTCCATTAATACACTAGCACTAGTGCATTAGGGGTTTTAGAGGCCATTGAAGTAGTGTGATCAATGATATTTATTTTATCCATATCCATCAGTGGACCCATAAATAAAGATTCATTTGAATTAGAATCAAATTGCATATGGACAGAGTTCAGTTGGTTAAAGATATTTTCATCAAAGTTAGGTGTAATATTATTGAGTACATTTTCATCAATCTAAACATCTGAATAAAATAGGTCATGTTCTATTTTATATTTCAATTCCTTGTATACTTTCTCTCTATTGATAGTAAATTTATAATTCATTCAAGGTTGATCCCTTCATTACATTATAATCTTTGGCAAATCTTTTAATTGATGTGGTAAAACCTTAGAAATTTCTTTTTCTTCTTGCAGAAAACTGATTGTATGTCATTTATATTTATATTGTTCTCCTTTTACATGTGTCACTTGTAGGATTGGGTTGACACTGGATATTAACATTTCCTCAACTTGTGTTAACTTTGTAAGTTTTGGTGGTTGTGGTCTAGGATCCATATTATTCAACACTAAAAACTGATGATGACCTTTCTCGTATCGACATCTATTGCATACATGGCATTTAGGAGTTTGAGAAACATTTATTCCAATATAACTTTCTTGAAAAATATAACACATGCTTGGTGAAGAGATATTATCTAAGCCATGTCAAAAAATCATTTGAAATGTTTTCAAATCTCTCCCAACTAATCCATTGGGATCGATTATATTTTTCTCTCTTTTAATTTCTATATCTTGATTTATTCTTCTTCTTTTATGTTATGAAGTTGACTCTTCTTCTAAAACATTATTTTACATTTTTCTTCTTCTTGTAAGTTGAGATGTTTTCTCTTTTAAAATATTTATTTTGTGTATTATTTGTAACATTGACATCCATTTCAACTTCAAATGCATTATTTGGTATTTGGATCACACTATATATCAATATTGATTTTACTTATTCAGAATTTATATCAACGTTATGAATCAGTCACTGGTAGTCCCTTTGAGATGCTTCATGATGAATTTATTCTTTAAAATGTTATCCTTCTACCTAAATTAACTAATCTAAATGCATTGGTCTTTTTTATTTTATTCTTAATACATATTTTTCATCTTGAGATGTTTGTGCTTGAATTGCTTTGATTTTATCTGTATGTTGCTTCTTTTTTGCTTCTAATTCTTTAGCTATCAATCTTCCCCTGTGTTCTTTTAATATTTTTTTATCATTATCATTTCTATTTTTTTATTTTATTCCCTCTTTGTACATACGTTATCTATTTTTGTATTCTAATATTATCTTCGATATTATCTTCATTCTTCTTTGTTTGCAAATTCAATTTTGGTCGAGCCACATCTACAAAATTATTAATAATAATATATTTATTATATATTGGAATAACATATTGAATTTTATCATTGTAGAGATATCTAAATGATATTCATAATTCACAAATATATTGAAACATCAAGCAAGCTAAACTAAAATAAGTGACACAATTGAATATAAGAATGATATAAATATAAAAAATTTACTTAAAATTATTACCTAGCATTTTTATATTTTTACATAATATAAGTGGATATTCCAATTAATACTTAATGTATATAATAATAATATAAGTATACAAAATTTTATTAAAATTATTACAATACAATATAAAAAAATAAAACTTATCTTTAAAAAATATATATTTAAACATACATTAATTATTAAAATATAATATTATCTTAATAGATTTTTTATGTTAAAATATATAATTGAATTAACATTTATATCATCATCAATTTAACAAAATTAGGTTACAAAAAATATTTCTATCACTTTCTATTTGTTTTGTCTTTTACTTTAAAAAACCTTGATTCATTAACATAATAAAATTCTTAATCTTTAAAATATCTAATAATACATGTTCATTATATATTCTGATAAAATATTATATCATAAGGCTAATATTTGGGTTAATAATGCTAAATATTTTTTTTTATGTTGTACATTGATATAAGTAAATAAATATTATGATAACAAAAATAATAGTATGAATGGAAGTGTGCAGTAAAGAAAACATGAAAGAGTTGGGGAGAAATTCACAAACATTGTAAATTCACAATAGTTAAAGTGGTAATTATGTTTTTAAAATTGAAGTGTTGGGAATGAAAACATAGAGGAGATGTGATCTACGACCAAGGTAATCTTCAATGACAATGTGAGTTTTGTATTAAAAACTTCCAATTACCCTGAAGGTGCAAAGATTGTTGGAGGAATTGCATATTTTTATTTTGAGATTATATCTAGTATGTATTAATATATAATAGATTAAATATGCATAAATATTATCTTTTATAATATATAAATTGTATGTATGGTAATGACCTCATAACTATTGATATTTTCACACAATACTTGTTGACTTCCTTTTATGTAACCGAACACCAACTTTGTCATTGTCATTTAGTTAATCAAAAACACTATAAAGAAAAATTTATTAATTATTTATATTCTAGAAGAAATAAGCATTCAAATTATGTAAATCTATGTAACAAGAATTAACAGTCATAACAATTAGAAAAAAATTAATTCCAAACTAATATTAAGCACAAAGATGTAGCCACAATAATTGTACAGTGCCAGTCATGAAAGGTGTTTGTGTATTAATCAATTACTATTTCAAATTAAAAGTTAGTGACAATTATTGATTTTTAATAATCCTTGTACTTTTTTTGACATCTTTGGATTTCTCACCATTTTGACCTTCTTGTTAGAGAATGTTTTTATGATCTAAATATGGTGGTTATCTTCTCATTCATTAGAGTTATAGCCATTATGTCATTTTTGTATGGAGCATTTAGCTATGCTCTAGACATGTCTTGAGATTATCTTTATAGTCTTGACAAATTGAGGTGAGCTATTTTACTTTTTAGCTCATGTAACCATTGTTATGTATTTTTCTCTTTTCCAGTTGTTGGATGTTGACTTGGATGCCAACAAATAACTAATTTGAAATCATGTCATCCATAAATATACATATCTCTAATTCATTTAAGAATCTACCAATAATAAAAATATTGGTGTTTATTATAATTCTTATTAAAGCACTAAAGTTTGTATTATAAACATATTTTACAACACTAACTCTTCTGTGTAATTATTAGTGTATTATTTTGAATATCATAAAATTTTGAAGTCTTTAAAAAAATCCAAGATAAGAGATAATATTTCTATAGTTTATATAGTATTTCTACAATCCATAAAATAATTTACTAAAAAATATTCAATAAAATTGTATATAAACATTTGACTTATAATAACATTTGAACAAACAATACGAAAATGTAAATATGGTCAAACTACATGTTATAAAGTTAAGATAAAATAATATACAAACAAAAAATTTCTAAATAATTGTTTTTAAGAAATAGTTAATTTGTCTCAATATTAATTTGATAAATATTTAACAATAAAACTGTAAAAAAAATTTAGATTAAAAAATTATATACAATTTTATTCAAAAATTCTTATCAATTTAATCTAAAGATACATCAACTAATTTTTTATAAAATTATTAAACAAAATATTTCATATATTATTTTATCTTAAAAACATACGAGACATTTTGACCACTTTTGCATTCTCTTATTGTTTGTTACTAATGTTATTACAATTTATTAGGTCACACAGAAAGCAAGTATTTGCTTTTTTTGATCAATAGAAGTGACAAAACATGAAAAAATGTTGTGAATAATATCCAATTGCCCATCAACAAGAACCAAAGTGCACGCAGAAAGTTAAAAAAAATACACATTATTGAGTGTTGTTTATTTCCTATTATGGAATTTGATTATTAATAATGGATGATTTACTATTTGCATTTCATTTAGTCATTGAGAAATTCCATGAACATGCAAACAACTATTTAGATTGATGATGATGATGATGATGATGATGATGATGATGATGATGATGATGATGATGATGATGATGATGATGATGATGATGCCTGAGAAAAGAATATGCCCCAGGAGGCCTTCTATATCCATACGGTGATACATACACCATAGAATTATTCATAGATGCAGCCACCACCACCATTACCATATCTTTTTACAGTCATTTCTTGTGTTCCTGTAATCTTAGATGCCAAGCCCTCTCTACGGCCACCTCTTTTGTGCTGCACCGTTGATCATCGCTTTCTTTATTGCCTTCACACAATTCTTGTTATCCCCACGTCAAGGGTTCAAAGCTCTTGAAGCATCATTTTTGTCCAACAACATTAACATTGTTTCCATATCAAGTTTTGTTCTTTTCTTTTATTTAACTTAACCCAAGAGCAACATCGCCACCTTTCTTTTTATCTCAGTTATTTCAACTCAAGTGGAACCATATTCCATTTTAGTCAAGGATTTCAACGGACTCAGAAAGCCCCTCTACACTTTCAACAAAATACAAATATGCATTTATCTCCATGTCTAGGTGCTACCAAACCGCTCTGCACCACCATCTCCCCCAAACCATCACCATTCAAAACTGGATTGTTTATAATGAAATATGCCATTTCATCTCTATGTGAGACGAATCTACGAGCTTCGCCTATTGTATAAGACTCTAGCGTAAAAACTAAATTTGATGGTTGTGTGATAGTATTTTGTAGACATTCGAATAGGGGAGGAGAACAACATTAAATGCAAAATAAAAGAAACCATTTACTAATTCAAGTTTAAAATATAAAAATTTATGTACCTTATTTAATTTTTTATGCTTTGATTTATTTATTTTTATTTTTAGTATATTATTTGTATATATATTAATATTTCATATTTATTATTATATTGCGTCGACTATTTTCATAGTTTTTTTTTATGTTAAAAAAAATAAAAGATGTCGGCCATTTTTCCTTATATGGGTATGATATCAGGTTCTCTCCTTCCTTCCTCTCCCAATGTTAACCTGATTAAGATCTCATTCATGCCAAAATAAAGATAAATTAAATATAAATGCATTCATAAACTACCACACTATTTAGGGGTTGTTCCACTATGTTTTGACAGTCCTACGAGATCATTGAGAGGTTCAAAATTGAATTCTAGTATTTTTAGTCATGTTAAAAATAACATAAATTAGATAACTTTGTATCCGAAATAAACTTGAGTTGAAACTCACCCAACATCGTGGCTTTTATATTTAGATGACATGTTTAAAATTTTAGATCCATTCAAACTTGCATGCCAATGTTGATATAAAAATAAATTATCTATTTATAGCAAAGTTAATTTAACTCTATGTAATTTTTCTTTTTTTAAATTTTTTAATTTTACATGTCAATTCTAGTTTTAAATTGATATTTATTTAAAAATTGTCATATAAAAACTTTATTCATTCAATACAAATCAATAAAGATTATAATTTTACGAAATTTTGAATATTACTTTCATACTTTATTAGTCTATAAATTTATCAGATGATGTTTTAACTTTAACACATTTTATAGAGAACATTGAAAAGAGAATATAACCTCTAATAATATATGTTTGGATAAAATTTATTGGATTTTATATTTCTACGTTAACTTGGACATGTTCATGTGGAGATTGGAATAATATGTCAATTTATTTGAAAAAAAAAATGATACATCATTGTTAAATATCTTCACACTCGATCTTACTTTCAATCTTATCGTCATGCAAGCATGTACCTTACAGATTATCTGTGGCATGTTACTTTATACAACATATTTTGAACTATCATATTAATTTTATTAAGCATATAGGCTTATATTTTATTGTGTATAAATTGATGGTAGCTGTGTGTATCTTAAATTGATATGGTAATAATTCGTACCAAAGTGAAAACCGACCTCTAATGGGTCTCCTCTATGATAACTATTTTTTATCGAAGTAATGAATGTATGTTATCGTCGCATGTTATTATTATAAATGTTTACACTAAATATTGCTTTAGTATAAGGAAATGGAGTAAAATAATTATATATCATATCAATAATATTGAATATTATTAATTATTATATAATTTAATGACATTTTTATTGATATTCATTTTCACTCTTGTTTATTAAGAAAAAGGTATTTACGTTTAGAAGTGGATCAATTTTATTTAATTATTTCGTTATGAAGCATAATAATCTTGAAAGAGAATTCTAATAATTTGAACATACTCACATAGTTTTATATAAAGCTTTAGTGAACAATTTGTTTAGATATATATTTTTGATTAACATATAAATGAAAAATTTGAAGTAAGATTTTTTTAATATTATGTTTTTATAAGATCATGTGTCCTTTTTTATTATAAGATTTTTTAAAGTTATTTTTATTTTATTAATATATTTATTAAAAATAATTATTTATATTTATATTTGAAAATTATATATTTAAGATATATTTTGTATATAGATAGATATTAGTATTTAAAGATGATTTATTAATTTTTTGTCAATATTATTGAGACAACTTCCATAACTATTATATACAATTAATATTTTATAATTCCATATATATAATATAAAAATTATTATTTTAACATATGAATTTAAAATTATAGATGAGATGTAAATCCCAGTTATTTGAACATTATAACCTTAGGTTTATCACGTCTCATAATAAGATACGACATAAATTATAGAATAATTATTATTGTACCGAAATTAGTTATCTAATAAAATTTGACACGTTAAATTATGGAATAATTTCTATTGTACCAAAACTAGTTATCAAAGAGTAAGATAAAGTAGAACTAAAATATAATGGTAAGTTCGAGTAAGATAAAAATATTATGTAAATTAACATGAATAAATTATTAAATTAAATAAAGGATAAATAGTTTAATTAAAATTATTGAATAAAATATTGAAGAATGAGAATACAAATTATAATAGCAAGATACAATCAATCTTAAAGGGTGAGAATAACTAAAACAAACTAAATACATAATTAATATTATAAAATTATCCACAAAAAAAAAATTACTTATTAAATAAATTGACTTGATTTTTTAAGATTATAATTTTTGTTTTTGTTTCTCAATTTTCTCTATCAACCACAACATTGTAATGATTACCTTTTGTCTTATATCAAATTACAAAAATGTGTCTCCTTTGATACTCCTCACTCTTCTTCTCAACTTTCAAGACTCTCTTACTTGCTAACCAAATATCTCATTGCTCTAATTCTATTATATACTCAAGTGATGCTATGAATTTTACTTTTGCTTGTGTAAACTGTACACGACCTTCATTTCATTTCTTTTAAACGTCATATTGAGCATCAGGCCACTCAAAACAATGATAACAAAGCCCAACACGTCCACAATATGTTCCATGGAATTATATTCCTCTTCCTTATACAGAGATGTTGTTTCCTCTTCTATAGATAATTCCTCTCCTTATTAATTTGACATTTAAAATATATTACCTCCTTCCTCATTCCACTATTACGTGCCTTCATTAAATAATTGTCCTCTACCATTATTGAACCTCGTTCTTCATCTTAATACAATAAACAAAACTTTGTTAAAGGTTGGAAAACCTCTCAAAACCCTCTCCGTCAAAACCCTCTCCGATTCTTAGGTGCGGATCTAAAAGCATTAACCCTCAGCTAATAAAAAGAATACAATAAACAGAAAATGAGAAGGGGTGTTACTTATTATTTGTTTGCTCAAAACACAGGTGATTCCGACAAGATGAAATAAAAATTATATGAAGAGTTCTTTTATTGATATCTGTGTTCTAAATTTTTAGAATGTTTAGTTGCTTTTGGTCATCCACGAATAAAGGAATTAGGATAAAATTAAATAATTTTTTAAATTAAAATAAAGAAGGTTAAGCCACATAACATGCATTTATTTTTTCAATTGTATATGGGAGGAAACTATGATTCACATTAAATTGCTTATGTTTGTTAGGCGCAATTTTACACACAAAAATGGATTTGGTGTTCCGTGAATATTTTTATGTGATCCTTAGTTCCTCTTATAAACCAGACTATTTAACAGAAGATCATGCTTTCCGAAAAGTCTTACAGAAAACGTTATGATAAAAAATCCTACTTTCCCAGCTTCGGAGAAAATAATACAGAAAAGGTTATAACTGTACATATTGTCTTCTACCAGAATCTTCTCAGAAGAATTCCTTGTTCTCCTTTGCCAATTCGTTACATACTTCAAACAAATAATATCTCTGATAACACTATTTGCAGTCACACAATATGAAATTGCACAATAAGTTTTATTCATCAATTTAACCTAAACCCTAACATCTTGATTATCCTAAGAGATATCCATAGAGAATCATTATTATCCAAATTCCCAAGTTTACACTTCGATATATGCACATCAAGGCAGAAAAAATACCTTTATCTATATTCACTCATCATGTTCATCTAATTAAAGCCTTCTTATGGATGATCTTATGTAACCTAATCACAAATTTTCTCTTGATCAAAATGCTACAACAATAATTATTACAGGCCATACCTGAAAAACAAAATGCACAAATACAAACCAAGTTTAAAAGCTCGAAATAGGAGCGAATGATATTATTGACAAACAACAAAGGAAGATGCCAATTAATTTTAGTTTTATTGTAATTAGAATAGATAGATGTAATATTTTGTTAAAAAATTATGTACATTGAAAAATAATAAAATGTAATAATAGAGATAATTAAAGAAATAAAATATTTAATATGTATGAGACAAAACACAAGATTTTTATGGTAAAATTTTAGTAAAGTTAAGGAAACATCCATAATGCAAGTTATCAAATTTAATTATTTCCAAGAAAAATAAATTATTTAGGAACTTACTCTGTAGATTACATGTAAACTCCATAAAGATAAATACGCTTAATTGGCAAAGCACCATTAGGATTCCTCCTACTAAAAATAGAGTGGAAAAATGCCATTGAGACTTTCCTTACTAACAATAGAATTCATCTTCATAGAAACAAGGATTTCACCCCTTAATTTTTTTCGACAATAGTTAGAGCATTGCTCCCCACAAACACCCCATGTCAAAGAGTGAACTATAAACCGGACTGCAAAAGGATTCAAAATTTAACTTTGTTATCACATATCCAACATATTCTTGGTTACATCATTATATATGATCATCTCTATGTTCAACGTGTGATTTTGATAATGCAAAAAATGAACATGCCCTGCTACATTGAATGCAAGTTAATATATTTTGACTCTCCAAAGCAATTTCAATGTGGCCTAACAAAAATATACTTATCGATAATAAAATATTTATTGAGTCAATCTTCATGAAGATATAGAATGGTCAACTCTCACAGGATATTAATAAAATTTGCCTTTGCTAGAATGACCATTATTTTTTGTTTCACCCACATACAGATGGTGAAAGAAGAAGATTTTGATAGTACCCAACCATGAAATTTTTTACCACTATAATTAAATAAGACCTCTTCACACCTATGTTATGTGTTATCAACTTCTCTAACTTGTTCATATTTTCCCAACTATCAATTACATTATTGCATGTGCCAACATAGATTAATGAATGTGCAACATAATAACTAATCATGTTACATAGAATGAAGACATAATTGGGAATGGTAGGCTAGAATAACTGATCATTCTACATAGAATGAGGATATAATTGGGAACGGTAGGCTGGAATAGTAAATATTAAATTAGAAGTGAACATAAACTGAACGTTGAATGTTGATTGGATGATGTTGTAATTCATGACCTTGTTAATTATTTTATAGTGTAATAAGGCATAACAACATAAAAAGATTAGTTTTAAATTTTTTATAACATAATTAGAAATGTTGATTTATTGAGCGTAGTTAGGATTGATTTTGTGGTTAAACTAATTGGCATCAAAAAATTGACGTATTCATCTAACAAACAATAATTTGTGCCTCATCTCATGACTTACAAGTAATTAATTTTTAAAATTGATAACCCATGTAATGTGATTCATATTTTTCCCTTATTGTTGGAAGTTTCCATCTTTTCATGTCTTGCACTCAAAAGGGGGTGCAACTTGTCCCATTCCACTTTCCTATTTGTCATTTCCACTCGGGATTAAATTTGACAATCGTTCCTCTTTGTTATGATTTTTTTATGGTAGATATTTATTTTACATTACCATTCTAATATAATTTATAGTAGGACAAAAGAACATTAAAGATAATTCGTATATTATAATATAATATAATTTTGATAACTTTTCCAAAATTTCACCTTATGATCTTGAAAAAACATTGTTTTATATAGTTAAAATAAATAAATATTCCTACAATCATTGAAAGATATTTTTATAATATGAGAGGGGCATAAGATAATAACCCCATCATGTTTTCATTATTTTTCATTTTTCTCCATGAAAAATATGGCACTATGAGTGTCTTCTTTTGGAGATAAAATACAATATGATGATGTTTCAAAATGCATCGAATGCAACATGAAATTTTACTTGTGCCTAAGAGTTTTGGCAATAGTTCATGCCATAACATAGTTTTTATCATTATATGTTATATTCAATACACAGGGGTATTCCAACTCTGATAAAATTGAAATAAAAATTGTATATACAATTTCTTCAATCATAATTCATATTACAATATTATCTACCAGTGTTTCCCACTATTTGTAAAACCCTAATTTCTCCAAACCCTAATCAAATAACTTAAAATAATTGTAATTTAGATGTAGGGATGACACTTCCATTAATATTTTAATAAATTGAATGAGGTGATGCCTCCATTATTATAGTGTCCACTCAAAACCAAAACATAAATCTGTTGCACTCCAATGCAATGCAAATCTTAATAATGAGAAAGCTTGTCATTTAATTAAATTTATGGAAAGGTGAAATCTAAATGAAAATGATGTATGAAAATTATACAGCTTGAGTGTAAGAATGTGGAGCGTTGTAATGACATTGCATTGGCATTATCACGTGGGTGTCGACTCCACCTACATGGCAACTGGCAAGTGCAAAACCCTAATTTATCCAAACCCTAATTTTGCATACATCAAAAATGGTATTTTTATTATGGTGTCTACTCTTCCATCAAGAATTTAACAACTTGAAATGATTTGAAATGACAAATCATTGCTAGCTAGATTTTTTTAGATTGTAGAGGTTTTCTTTTAGTGCTGAAATTAGGGGTTAAATTTGATGGTCACCCCTATCTATTAATAATTGTTTTTGTGACAATTTTAAAACCAACACCTTACACATAATGTTCATTTTTAATTTTTAACTTTCATAATTTTCATATAGATACAAAAATACATATATTTGCATATCATTAAATGATATGATAGTAGATATATTATTGATGTAAATGAAATCATATTTTATTTTAAGTATGTGTAAATATATCTAAAAAATAATTTAAGTTAGTGTAATATTTTTGATGAATTTAAAATATAACAAGAGTTTCACACAGTCCTTCCTCTTTGACTCTTTCTCCACTATAGCAAGTAATCTATTCTCACTCTTAGACTCAACCTGATCAACCCTTACTATCTTAGGTCTCCAAACCTGAGTTTGGACCTTCTCATAACTTTTAGGGGATTTTTATCCTTTGACATACCTTGAGGATATCTTTACTCCATTTGGATATAATTTAGTAATATGGCCAACCTTATGACAATACAAACAAACAATATTTCTCATACCTTTTGCTTGAAGATGACTTAAATCTCTCTTTGACTAATTGCTTCTCCTCAAACAGTCTCTTTCCCTATGACCAACATGGTGAAGAAAAAAATAATGGCCATGAAAGCAATTGGAAAACTTGAAGGAATTGGGCTGCCTTATTGGCTTCTTCAATTTTCCTTTAAAACTTGCATCCTTCTCATGTTGGATTGATATTTCATGATATTTCTCAACCTTGATTATGAGCCTCTCATGCTTATCCTTCAAATAACCTAACTCAACCTTCAACTGATTACACTCTTCTTCTCTTGATTTTAAACATGAATATGTAACCTCTACCTGATTCTTAAAATCTTGAATAAACATCTTATCTTCTTTTGCTTCTATAGCCAACTTAGAATCCAAGATACACACTTGTTCCTTAAGAAACTCAACCATGGATTTCAACTCTTTATTCTCCTTCTTTAGCTACTTGGTCATCATGCTTTCCTCGATTTGCCTTCAACCTATTAAACTCTTTCTAGAGAAAACTACTCTGATACCAATTGTTAAACATAGAATATACCGATTCAAAGTATATCATATATATTTTACTTAATAAATTCCTTTACTTTAACCACTTCATCACACATTCAAGATATGCAATACAAATTAAAGCAATAACATGCACCACATGAGAGAGAGAGAGAGAGAGAGAGAGAGAGAGAGAGAGAGAGAGAGAGAGAGAGAGAGAGAGAGAGAGAGAGAGAGAGAGAGAGAGAGAGAGAGAGAGAGAGAGAGAGAGAGAGAGAGAGAGAATATTTTACATGGAAACCCAATGTTGGAAAATCCACGTACAACAATCTTTAGTATATAAATGAACACCAACTCAAGATTTGTAAGCACCAACTTGTAGGAGCACCAACCCTTTTGCTAAGGACCAACATCATAATGATTTGTGATCACCAACCCCTCTTGTGTATAAAACACCACTATCTCTCAATGTTGCTTTCTCAACAAATGATAACACATTGTTGTATCTCTTCTCTTTTCTTTACTCTCCTCTGCTTTTCTCAGCTAGATAAAATAATTTTCTTTCATACTTCAAAATGGCTTCTCAAGCCTCCTTTTAAAGCTTTCCAAATTTTCTTTGTCATTCTCCCTTTTAGACCTTTCAATTCACATAGAAAATTGTGCCAAACTTGTCATACATGACCTTTCAAATTCCTCAAGGTGACCCTTCATGGGAAAATGCATCCTTTACCTCTTTTGTCTTTATCTGGTGAATCTTCAAATTCCACAAGGTGTCCCTTCATGGTAAAATGTATCCTTTCCCTCTTTTGTCTTTATTTGGTGACTCTTTGAATTCCTTACGGGCCCTATTTTGTCTTTATGCAACCAAAAATATATTTATTAATATTTAATTAATATAAACACACTTTAGCCAAGATATGAACATTAAAAACACCTTTAGACATTAAATTCTATATTTCTAGACTTTTGATATCAATTACAATATTTCCAACATAATGATGATTATTATAAACATAGTGAAGAAGAAAATGCATCTCATCTATCTAACTCTTCTCTCACTCTTCCTCTC
>JARHVA010005400.1:647500-672500 GCA_037957365.1 Torreya grandis | reverse complement strand
GTGTTTGCATTCCACCTCTCACATAAGGCAGTAATCAAATATCTATCCCACTACATAGTGTTGAGGTCACACACATGACCCAACCCTACTCTATCCATCACAACTCTCTCACCAATAGACAATGGTAACAATCATAATGTCTCCATAACTTAACCTTTATGAAAATCTTTCATCCATACCTCACCATACAAAATACTAGAAAATAACATATATATCAATCAACAATGCTAAGTAAATGGCCAAGTTAAACAACAACATGCAAAAAAATAGAATGATAGAAAATCATCCCTAGTGTATAATAGCATTGAAGAAAGCACAACAACACTGGACTAGAATGATGGAACCTAGACAACAACATTAAATCTAGGATAAGAGCATTGACTCTTAATCAAGACTGCTAGAACTAGTCAAAATTTTCCTAAGATACTTTAAATAGATCAAAAACATCAAAAATAGGCTTATAAATAGGCAAAAATCAAGCATTAAGCTTACTCACTAGGCTAACATCACCTCTAGCCTCAACTTGGGCTACCAACTGCTCAAAATGGGTCATAACAGGTGCTCGTTTCCTTGGCATATCTCTCATTCTAGAGCTCCAAATACCAAACTAGTCAATGCTCGAATGAATCAAGAATCAATCCAATTTTCCTATATCAAACAACATTTTCATCCAAATCAAAATACCATTTTGCCTATAGCTTGAACTCCATAACTCCATTTTTTAAACCATTTTCTTCCACATAATCAAGACAATGATACCTTCAACATCATATGAGTTTTGCTCTCTTATTACCTCATTTTCCTACTATGGCATGTACACCTCTATAATTCTCTTACACCCAAACACACTAATCAAAACTTATTCCACTTTCAACAACTTAGATTAATCAATCAAGAAACTTCTCAATCAATTCAAACTATACCAACCTTGTTTCTATCATTACACCACTAGTCATCTCTTTTGCGTTGATCTCCTCTATCACTAATTTTGTCCCTCTTCCCAAAAAGGGGATATCATTCCTACTATTCTTATTCCTACACTTACCTATCATACCCATCCAATCTCATATGTGGATACACCATGGTTCTTACACCTCTAATATTTAGATTATCAGATTCAACATAGATTGGTCAAAATATATGATGATTTAGATTACATGGGTCACTGAGCATTACTCAAGACATTCAGGGGGTATACTTTCAATTTATAGATATACAGACTAGTCAAATATAGTGGTTCATATTATATAGATTCATATTAAATTTGATACAGATTTAGACTCAAATACCATATTTGGGGACATATACATTACTACACATCTCATACATATAGCTTCATACATCATGACATATTTACAGGACCAGATAGTAGATTATAGGCATAGTATAGAGCATAGTGTTTTGATCTCTAGTTTTTCACATGGGGCATGGCATGATAGGTCATATCACATGTGGTTATAGAGATTAACAAACTATACATATGCATAACTCATATACTAGATTTGGGGACATGGCACATACGTTTATGTTTTTCATCAACTAGGATTATACAAATTAGAATGGAAATACATGCCATTCTCTTGTTACACATTTACCAAAGTTATAGATTACACCCAACTGTACCTAGGTTATCACCAAGCTGAAACACAAAACCATCTGTATTGGTTGGCCCATTATATTACCTAGACCCAGACTACACAAGTTCGTGTGGGATAGAGGATAGACATTAGTTTTTAGACTCTAAGCATTTCTTAGTTCTAGTTTAGATATTCAAAGTGGGGGCATGTCATATTTTGATCTGCATAGCATATAAATTATATACACACATTCCATACTACATGAGTTTGTGTAAGACAGAGGATAGACATTGGTTTTAGGCATCTGAGGATTTCTCAATTCTAGTTCAGATATTCAAAGTGAGAGTATGACATATTATGCTCTCCACAACATATAAATTCTATACACACACTTCAGACTATATGAGTTTATGTAGGATAAAAGACAAACATTGGTTTTGGGCCTTCAACCATTTCTTAGTTCTAGTTCAGATATTTTAGAGTAGGGGCATGACATATTTTATTCTTCATAGCATATAGATTTTATACACACATTCTAGATTACATGATTTTATTTAGGATAGAGGGTAGACATTGGTTTTGGACCTCTAACTATTTCTCATTCAAGTCAAATTTAACATAGCGGACAAGCATTTCCCTCCTTCTCCCTATTACATAGATTCCACTTCCAAATTCAGTACAAAAGCATATATTTTAGTGATTCTTTTTTTATCTAGGCACTCTCCAGCTCTCCATCCACTTCCCTAGCCATGAAGTGAGTTAGAGCCTTTGTAGCACATTCATCTCCACACAAGGAGGTTCAAGTATGCATTTTATTTTTTTCTTTTATTCTAGTACTTCATTTAATTTCATCAATAGAATAAAAGGGGAGAAATGTATACACCCTAAATTGGTCAAGCAACCACCCATATCATGTCTTTTCACAATACTTTCATAGGAGACTCTGATTGGAGAATATGAGCTTTGTTCACATTAGCTATGTCTTTTATTTGTACTCATCCTAGTCTTGTTTCATGTTTGAGTCACATTTTTGCTTATTTTCAGTCATTTGTAGACTTTTGTAACCTCATTCCACCTCAGTCAGGTCAGATTTTCCATGCTTATTTCATCCCCCTAGGTCTTTAGCCTATACGATAGGATTCCTAATATTAGACTACAATGCTAGCCCCAAAAGTGTCTATTTTGAGTGCTCTTATCTAAGGTCATTTTGAGCTCTAACAATTAGTTTTTCTCACTTAATGAGTCCTAACCTCTTTCTTATCTTCATCCTTAAGTTTTAAATTGTTGGCTGAATGCAAATAATGTTCCCAAATTCAAAATAAAGAGTCTCTCATATAAAGAACTATGGAAGGAATTTTATGTCTAGCACTTACTAATTTAGCATAGTACATAATAAAAGTCAATCAATAGTATAGCTCAACATTATGCATCACACATAGACTTACATGCTTTATCAAGGAAGGGCCAAGGCGTAAGTCATTCTTGCATCTACTGTGTGCATTGATTATGCATGTTCCTTAAGGAAGAACTAGATTCGATCTGAGACCCTAGCTTGAGGGTTAATGTAGGTATTGATCAAGAAAGTAGGGGTTTTGGATCATGCAATCATACATCTCCTAACTTAATATTTCCTCTTTATGCTTTTGATGAATTTTTTATTTTGTGTGTGTAGATAGACTCAGGGTTTGGAGATCTAAATGGACCTATATCGAGCTTTTTCAACATACAACCTCTGAAAGTTTCTTACACAAGCTCATACCGAGATAACAGAGAAAGCCTAGAAATCTTAAGCCTTCAAGACAACATGGTAGAAAATAACTATAGCACTGAACACGAGGGTGTCCTATTCCAACACTCCTACCCTTTCACAAAATGAAATATAGATCTAGATTTGTGACATTGTCCCAGTCTTGTGCAACAAATTTCAACCCCTAAATCATCCATTTCAGCATGTTTTTCCAAATAAGTTTATTTCTCTCCCTATACAATTGACGTAATTAATTTTGATAAAAATCTATATTTATTTGTATTTTATTGGATTTTTCCCCTTACTCTAGACCTCTTATTGTTTAGGAACTATATCCTGGTTTCCCAAAAATAACAAAATAACATGCATCTCCAATATGAATATTAATGGTGTCCTTGAGTTCCCATGAAAGATCAACCTCAACATGTAGAGACATTTTTTAAGGTCAAATTGACTAGAACTTATTTAGTTCATGAAAGATGAGTCAAAATAATAAAGAGGTTGATATGTCAAGGAGAGGCCAACAAGTCAAAGGACTATAGGGGAATTTAATCTAAATAGGAACCTTAAGGGTATAATGCTCTAAAATAAAAAATAAAAAATCATAGGTCCATGGTGGAAAAAAACTAAGGATTCTTATCAAATCAGTGATAGATAAAAATAAAAATAAAAATAAAAATAAACCCTTAGTAATACTTTTGGACTACATCAAGGTTAATCCCACTAAGAGTCCAAACAGGTTGCACCCTATTTTCAAGCATATTTTCAAAAAATAACAAATCAAAGTATATTGAGCAATCCATTTATAAGTATTGTCAATGTCAATAATTGCCAAAAGAACATCAGGTGAAGGTTTAATAACCTTACCTTCTGGAGTAATTTTTTAATGAATTTTTAAGGCTTTTATGTAGAAGGTGTCATCTCTAATTACTTCACCATAAATATTTGTATCTTCAAGAATTGAATTATTTTTGTGTGATGCCATTAAATAAATAAATAAATCCCTGAATGTGGCAATTATATGAATAAAAGAAACAATAAATAGAAAAGGATTGATATATACCTTAATTTTAATTAAAAACATGATGTGATAAAAGATGGTTATTTAATGGAAGCATACATAAAACCCTAGTAGATCTCTCTATGTAGTTTTCCCCTCAACAATACCCAAAAAAATACAAGGATTGGATCAAAACATGTGATTAGATTTGTATCTCTTATTGACTAATATTTAATAAAAGAAAAATAATTTTATTATAAAATTTTAAATAAAAATTAATACTTTAAATTGATGTCTTATCTATTAGTACAAATATCTTAAATATATATTTGAAATAGTTAGAGATATATCGATTTCAAGGTTTTTAATTAAAAAATTTACATAAAAAATTAATTCTTATTTTTATTATCTTATCTAAGAATTTCCCAACAATTCTAACTATATTAATATTGTGTTTGAAAAAATATTTATGAAAAAAAGAGATAAAAACTCTATCGGATAATTGAAATATTATAAATTTTCATTTAACTTTTTCTAAATAAAATAATAATAATTTAAATAATGATGAAATTAACATCAAATATATATATATATATATATATATATATATATATATATATATATATATATATATATATATATATATATACAACAATTAAACACCACTTCTAAGAAAGGGACAAATGTACAAATAAATAAGTGAATTACGAGTTTATGGTGAGACAAGCAATTTTAAGATATAAGATATTTGAGTTGCATTGTGTGTGTACGTCTCCATTGGCCTTTTCAAGGTCTTTCACCCTCTCATTTCAATCTTAATGTCAGATCTACTTTTAGAAATGTGAATTTAGGTTTGTTGGCTTGTGGTTAAGTTTACAAATAGAGAAGTGTTAGCGAATAACACAGCATTAATGTCACCATCAAAATGTTTTAAGACTTGTTTTGCTTAGAGGATGAAAAGAGACGTTGGGTTGTAATTAAGATGGTTCCCTTTCTCACGTCTCATTAAAGCTATGATGATGAAAAGTAGACAAAAATATCCCCTTATATCTCCCTAAAGTCATCATGATAATGATATTTCATACAACAATTAAACACCACTTCTATGAAAGGGACAAATGTACAAATAAAAAAGTGAATTATGAGTTTACGGTGAGAGAAGCAATTTTAAGATATAAGATATTTGAGTTGCATTGTGTGTGTGTGTGTGTGTGTGTGTGCGTGTGTGTGTGCGCGCGCGCACACACACAATGCAACTCAAATATCTTATATCTTAAAATTGCATCCTCACCGTAAACTCGTAATTCACTTATTTATTTGTACATTTGTCCCTTTCTTAGAAGTGTTGTTCAATTGTTGTACGTCTCCATTGGCCTTTTCAAGGTCTTTCACCCTCTCATTTCAATCTTAATGTCAGATCTACTTTTAGAAATGTGAATTTAGGTTTGTTGGCTTGTGGTTAAGTTTACAAATAGAGAAGTGTTAGCGAATAACACAGCATTAATGTCACCATCAAAATGTTTTAAGACTTGTTTTGCTTAGAGGATGAAAAGAGACGTTGGGTTGTAAGTAAGATGGTTCCCTTTCTCACGTCTCATTAAAGTTATGATGATGAAAAGTAGACTAAAATATCCCCTTATATCTCCCTAAAGTCATCATGATAATGATGTTGTGGAGGCCATTGCCGTTCAATTGTTTCCAAGTTCCTTTGTTCATTAAATTAGGTTGGCCGGAAGTGTGTTAACTGTCAGTTTCTTATCTTCGAAAATGTCAACTCCCACTTTAGAAATGTGAATGTTTAGATTAAGATTTGTAGTGGTTTCTCCGTTGATGGTTTTCTTATTCTGAGGATAACGCAAAGGGCTTAATAGGAAAAGCGACAGGAAGAATTCTTGCAGAAGATATTTTACAGTCTTCTGATCGCTGTAGTGCTTTGACACACGGAATCTTCGTTCAAATTTATTGAGATTGTGCATATTATGGCTCTGCAGACTTGTATTCAGGGAGTTTCACGGACGCCACTATCTCTAACATCAGTAACTGTGCATCCACTCCGGTGCCTTCGTTGTGAGTATACGCCATAATATATTAATCATCTTTCACAGCATGCAAATCCAAAGTTTGCGGAACAAAAAATAGCGAATTCTTTTTTATTTTGCAAACTTCTCATTTAAATGTTGTGGAGGACAATGAATATATTGTAGTGTATATTTAATATGAAGGCACTGGAGTTTCCAATTTTATGATAATAGATGTACAGTAATCGATGTTATAGATAGTAACATCAGTAGACCTTTTTGTGAGAGTTTTGTACGGATTCCATGGCTTCTTCATTGTGATATGATAAATATATTCTGACTGTTAATCAAATATAGATGTATTGGTTACATAGTTTGATTGTGTTCAACATCATCAAAATTTAAATCCTACTTAATACGTTAGGTCCGTTGTGACTGTTAATGATACTCCCAATACTAATAACGTTAGTAATATTAATGATTTATAAAAAACATCTGAGCCTTCAATTTATATAATCAATAACACCCTTCATAGATTCATAATTTCGATTTCTATGAAGACGTTTACTCGTAACTAAATAAAATAAAATTTATCACGTGATAGGGAATAATCCGCATCGAAACATTATAATTTGAAATGTTGTCTTTGGAGTGCTTGGTATTCATTTATGCATCTCTCCGAAGAATCATGCTTTTCTTGAAATTTATCATGTTTACCCTTATGCCATTGTTTTATTGTTGTTTTTTGTTTGTTTGTTTTTTCCCCTTTTTTGAATGAATAGTTTTTAATTTTTTAGTGTTATAATAATAATTGTTTATATTTTTTATAATTTATTTTACTGTTTTAAATATAATAATTGTATTGGTGTCATTTGTCTTATATTGTTTGGGATCATTTTAAACAATAAATAATATAAGTTGTTATTAATTAAGTTGTTGGGATCAAATTATATGTCATTGAAAAATATATAGATATATTTTCAGTTGAAATAGACATCCATAAATTCTAGTTTATATTATGGGAGAATAAGAAATGAAACACAATGTTAAAACCATTAACTTTCAAGATTTATATTGCAGAGTGAGTAGTAAATTTAATGGAGTTTGGGGCAATGGAGGTTAGAGGCTTAATAGCAATTTTTGTCAGCTCCTAGCAAAGGGGACACTAATTCAATAGTGGTATCATTGTCTACACTAAACCAATTAAAGCTAAGGATGATCCTTGCGGTAGTGGAATCATTTTAATTATTCATGATTGAGAGGTAATAATCATGTGCAATAGCTAAAAATAAAGACAATGAATATTTAGTCCCCAAACATTTCATTTTTTAAATTTTCTTGCATGGTGTTATGTTTTTGTATTATCCCTTATTATAAAAATAATGTGGGGATCCATACCACATGTACTTCAACAAACATGTTCTTGACAAGGGTTGTTTAGGAGTTCCTTTCATTAAATTGGTTAATCTAGTTCCCATATATTGGTGCAATGTAGTGCCAACCTGTTAGTTGATCTATTTCCCACATATTGCTTAAGTTTCCAATTATTGGTTGTTTCAATTCACATCCATTAATAAAAACCATTAGTTTTGTGTCAAGTTCATGTGTAAGCAATGACATACTATAGTTCTCGAGTGGTGTGTTCTCTCCATGTTCATACTAGTTGGTAGGGTAGGGGCATGCAATTGGTAGAAATATCTATTAGTTAGTACACACATATTATAGATGTGAGAGAATATGCATATGGAATATTCATGATGTATGAAATTTTAGTATGATTAGTCATAAAGATATCATTATAAATAGACTTGAGAGGAGTGATTATAAGGATCATGATAAGCCATGTCTTCATGATTTTAGGAAATCAAGAGGCAATATATTTAACTCTCAATCTTTAAATAATTTTGCGATATTTTATTACGTGAAGAGTCTAACTAAATCTTACCCAATATTTACATCAAGCAAAACTTACAAGTTTTGGATGCAACTTCTTCTTCAAGCCTTGTAGGTACACTTGTTTTTATTCTTGAAATGTATGCATACAAAACATCAAAGAAGGGAATGATGTAGACACCTAATATCCAAACATAACCAATTATTCACTCTGGTATTTATGTGTTTTTGTGTATATACATAATCGATTCAAATTAGACTCTTATTTACACATTTTACCTTATGGTTGGTGTCATATTTCCTTTCCTTATTTTTTGTTGCCCTTGAAATTTTACTTTTGATTCACTTTGGTCAAGGATAATACCATCATTTAATTTAAAATTATTGAAACCCTATATATCGATTAGTAATTTACCTCTATTTAACAATGGATGCTCTTAGAATGTCCAAAATACTATTTTAGGGTTTTATGGTTACTTGCCATGATCATCACAATAACCTCATGATCAGTATTGAATTTTCAATTTTGGTAATTTTTATTTGTGGATCCCTTGACCCTTATTCCCTATTTTTTTGGTTTTTAATTCCTTGTTTGTCAATTGTTATGCCTTTTTTTTAGTGTTAGCATTCACATAAATAAGGTCTGAGTTTGAATTTAAGAAATTTATATATAAATATGAATTCTAATGCATTTAAAACATAAGGAAGATTTACAAAAGCTCACATGAACTATTTGACCCTTTTTTATCAATATTTTCATCAGTTGAAGTATATATGTGCCCATTATACTAAATTATGAATTAAATAAGTAATAAAAGAGCATACATAATTTATTTTTAATTACATCTCATATATATAAATAAGGGATGGAACTTCATATTGAATTGCGCTACATAAATTTTGATTTCAAAACTATCTAAGAATAGGGGTCTAACTGAGGTAGGCTCCTCATTACAACTCTCATTTTTTATGTTATTTTAAAGTATATTTGAATGGATTAGGGTTTGAAGAATAGTAAGTGTAATTTAATGATAGGCAAAAAGGGGGTCTTAAGTGGCAATGAAAATTTAGAAAAAAAATACACACCTCAATTTTGATTGATGATTTAAAAGTGTTTCTCAAATACTGTAAAAATAGAAGTTGTAGAATTTTGAATGTATTATGAACCAATATTTTTTATCAATTAAATAAATTTTTGTAAATAAATATTGTTGATTTCAATGTATGATTCCTTATATTTTTATCATTTTATGAAAGTGACCACATGTCCACCGAGCCTAATTTTTAAAATGAATTATTTTTTCCATAAAATTTTCTAGATATGTGGAGGATTGAAATGTAGATGTTTCCATTTTTTTAAATAAATAATATTATTTTTATTAATAGTGTAGTTCTGAAATTAAAAAAAGTAGAACATCATTTAATTTCCAAGGGATTTTTTTATTTTAATTATAATTTTTTTCCTGTAAATAATTTTGTTCATGAATGTTACAAAGAATGACCATAGGACAGTGCTTAAACTATTCTCAACTAATGCCCTATTCTACCAATTAATTTGAAATAATTTTGGTTTCCATTCTATTTTTATAAGCTCTCTTAGTGATGATTTATTCTATACTCTCTTAGGAGAGAACATTGTTAACCCCCTTTTTATATTGTGGCTTAAATAGATTCCAATGGTTTGTGTCTCTATTGACATTTTATTTGGACGGGAACTTGGGTTTTTAAGATAACAAATAGTTCATGAATACATATTCATATATCATAGGGATTTAAGGACATATAATTATAATCTAGAATGGTGATGGATCCATAACTATTCTATAAAAAGCTTTGTTTGTTGGTATGCATGGAATCACCAAGTTGGAGAGGATGACATTTTTTAGGCATAAATTAACCTTACTTTGTTTCTTGAGTTGGACTAAGAGAGTGATGCATAAATGCCTTGTGAAGTGAATATATTATAAATAAGTAAAAATATTCTTGAATAGTTTCATGAGAATAAGTGATATAATTTATTGCCAAAGGGGTGCTATAAAAACATTACTTCAATGTCTCCCTAGAGGCTTAGACTTGGTTATGAGTGAGATCCCAAAAAGCTCTAACTATTAGCATGAATAATTTAGATTCATATCGAGAATGAATATCAAATTTAGGATTTGAAGACATATTTTTAATACTTGAATCACTTACATTATGATTTTACATAGATATGTTATAATATTTTCAACTAGAATAGTGTTTGATCTATCTTGACCACATCATTGATAGATTTCAACTAGTTGTTTTGACATCTTGTTGACATGAAAATATAGAAAATAAAAATCTATTACTTTTGTATTTATATAATTGAAATTAAAAGTAAGTATTATATAAATTAATTAATAAAACTCATTGGAAATGGCAGGTATCTCTAATATGAATATAAATGGTTTCCTCAAGTTTTAACAAGAGATCAATCTCAGTGCAAACATATTTTTTAGGACATATTGAATAGAAATTATTCAAGGCATGAAAAATGAGTTGAAATAATAAATAAGATATTTCCTCAAGGAGAGACCAACAAGGAAAAGGAAGATGGAGGAATTCAACCCAAATTAGGACCTTGTAGGTAGAATGTTGTAAAAGAAAAAAATCATACGTCCATGGGGGAAAAAATAAAAGTGTTCTTAATAAACCAAAAAACATGGTTTAAAATGTCAAAAACATTTGAGAATCAAATAAAAACCAAACTAAAAACAAACCCTTAGTCAAATTTTTGTATTGCATCAAGCTTAATCCCATGAACAATCCAAGTGGATTGCAACTAATTTTAAAGTTTAAGTTTAGAAACTAACCAATATATGTATATTTGTCAATCCATTTGTAATTATTATCAAATTAAATAATTGGAAAAACAACATGAAGTGAAGGTTTAATATCCTTACTTTGTGGGGTATTTTTTTTAGTATTTTTTGAGTTTTCTATGTCGAAGATGCCATCTCCAATTTCTTCAAAACCAATTGTTGTAGCTTAAATTTTTTATCTAGTTTGGTATGAATATATTACATTGATAAAAAAAATTCCTTGAATGTGAGGATTATATTAAATAAATAAATAAAAAATATAAATTCATTTATAAATAACATAGTTTAAATTAAAAACACTATGAAATTTTTTGTCAATTAATGGTAGCATACATAAAATCCTAGTAAAACTCTCCATGTAGCTTTATCCTAAATAACACTTCAGATATAAAAGTCTTGTATATAAAAAGTGAGTATTTTTGTATATATTTTTAGCTAATATATAGTAAAAATAACAAAATTTCATTATAAATCTCTAAATAAATATTTATATCTTAATTTGATGTCTTATCTACTAGAAGAAATATCTTAAATATATTTATCTAAAATACACATATATTTAAATATTAAGGTTCTAATTTTATATTATTTACATATGACATTGATTAATAATTACATTACTTTCTCTATAAACATTCCACCAATTGGTGATAAATCGCATGAATCTAGCTACACTACTGTGTTGGGCTCAAAAGACATATTGTTGGAAAAAAGAGCTCCAAACTCCAATCTATAGTAAATACATTATTATTATTTATTTACTTATCTAAGGAAAATTAATGAATTTCCAATTTATGATCAAATGGAAGCCAAAATTTTTATAGAAATTTCCTTGTGATTATTAAATCTAGATGTTAAATTAAGATCAGATATAAATATGAACAATTCATTATATTACATTTTACCATTGTTGACATTGGATAATTCCTATTGACATAACTTCTTAGTATTAATTTAATTTAACAAAAAAAATTATTAAAATATCTCTAAATACATACCTTACTACCCAAAGTCAAATACCCTGCATCTTAAATTTGCTAATCTTATATTAAATACATTTTTGTTTTGAGATTATATCTAGTATGCATTAATATATAATATATTAGATATATATAAATATTATCTTATATAATATATAAATTGTATGTATGGTAATGACCTCACAACTGCTGAGATTTTCACACAACACTTGTTGACTTTTATTTATGTAACCAAATACCAACTTGGTCATTGTTAGTCGGATAATCAGAAACACCACTAAGAGAAATTTATTAAGTATTTATATTCTATAATAAATAAGCATTCAAATTATGTAGATCTATGTAACAATAATTAAAAATCATAACAATTAGCAAAATTTTGATTCCAAACTAAGATTAAGCACAAATATGTAGCCACAGTCATTATACAATCCTAGCCATGAAAGGTATTTATGTATTCATCAATTAATATTTTAACTTAAAAGTTAGTGACATTTATTGATTTTTAATAATCCTTGTACTTTTTTTGACATCTTTGTATTTCTCACCATTTTGCCTTTCTTGTTAGAGCATGTTTTTACGATCTAAATATGGTGGTTGTCTTCTCATTCATTAGAGTTCTAGCCATTATGACATTTTTGTATAGAGCATTGAGTTAAGCTCTAGTCACATCTTGATATTATCTTTACAGTCTTGACAAAATTAGGTAATTATGTATACTTTTATGATTCCCACCTACTCACTCTCTCATCATTATTAATTATCCCTAATCACTCCTTCATTGAACCTCACTATCCCTAGTCATCTCAAATCACTCCCTCATCATCCCTAAATACTCCATCATTGACCCTCACTATACCTTTTCTTCCCTAATCACTCACTCCTCATCCCTCATCATCCCTTACGACTCCCTCATTTAACCTCACCATCCCTCATCATCTTTAATCATTCCCTCATCATTCCTAATCACTCCCTCATTATCTCTCACCATCCCTCATCATCCCAAATCACTCCCTCATTGGCTCTCACCACCCATCATCATCACTTCATCATCCCTAATCACTCCCTCCTCATCGTTCATCATCCCTAATCACTCCTTCATTAGCTCTCACCATTCCTAATCACCGCTTTATCATCCCCAATCACTCCTTTATTATCCCTCATCATCCCTAATCAATCCCTTATTGACCCTCACCATTCCTCATCATTTATAATTTCTTCCTCATTATCCCTAATCACTCCCTAATTGATCCTCACCATCCCTCATTATCCCTAATCACTAATTCATCATACCTCATCATATCTAATCACTCATTCATCATCCCTCATCTCCTCTAATCACTCTCTCATTAATCCTCACCATCCCTCATAATCCCTAATGAATCCCCTATTGACCCTCACCATCCCTCACCATCCCTATTGACACCCTCATCATCTATACTCAATTATTTATCATCTTTCCTAATCCTTAATCACTCAATCTAATACTTTTATGGTGGTATTTTGTTGGGGTTTAAAAATGTTAAGAGTTATTGACACCCTCATCATCTATACTCAATTATTTATCATCCTTCCTAATACTTAATCACTCAATCCAATACTTTTATGGTGGTATTTTGTTGGGGTTTAAAAATATTAAGAGTTACAGGTAGACAATTGAGTGATAGAATAAAATATAAGACATGATGATCAAAGTGATGTGGAGGTAAATTTGAAACATAAATATTTAACAAATATGGGCTAATTATAAATAATGTAATTCACAATTGAAAATCTTCTAAAAAAAGATAAGAAAGCAAAACCACCATAGCAATCATATTCTATTTTAAATCTGGAAGTCTAGATATAAAGCTTGTTTTAATCATGAACATATGGAAATTGGACTTTCAATTTCCAACAAATTAATGTGATCTCCAATGTTACCCTTCAGATCCAGAGCTAGACAGAGAAAGTATGACTATAACTTCACTATATACAAGATAAAAAATAGGTATTGAGTAGCCGAGGTTCACCAAGATATGTGATTTACTAAAACCAATCAATTGCTTTCCATATGAGGACATTTTATTAACTGAATAATTATATTGAAGGAATTCTATTTGTATGTCTATTTATTGAGTCATCATACCAGAGAGTAGAAAATAATTTTAAAATGATTATAACAAGTAGTCCAACATTGGAAAGTGGTGCTTAATTCATAAATTCAATATTCGATCCAATAAAGAGTGTCACACTATGAGTTCTCTAGTTGTACATCTCAAGAAGTGGGTACAAGTTATCTACCATTATAAAAAGGTAAGTAGATAATAGATTATGAACCTAATATATATGGTTGGTACTAAAAATATATCTACTTCCCCAAATAAGAAATTATATGATTTAAAAATGTAGTTTCATTAATAAATGTAGATCAATGGTGAGATAATACAATTTACTTCCAATGGAAGTCAGAAGAGTTTAATTTCTCCTAAATTATATTTTCAAAAATTGAACTTGAAATTTATACATCATCTATAACCATACACTAGTTTATGTTCTAGTGTAAGCCTTGAGAAATGGATCACCTAGTAGTGTCATTTGGTGTACAAAATCAAAGTTTGCAAAGATGTAATCCTTTGTGACATCTCACAATTAGAGGTGTGTGATGTTTTACACATGGTCAACCATTTATTTACCATTATGAATTTTATGTTAAATCATGTAATAAATTCATTCATTTCAATATGTTTAACAACATCCTCAAGCCCTTTACCTATGTCATTTTTTTATTCTACCTTATTGACATCTCAATCTTTAGAAAACATGGGATAAACATCTACACCATGAAGAAATAGTGTTTCACATTTTGTATAAATGTATGTTTATCATAACATGAACAAATGTTTATTTTTCAAGCAAGAGATAAATAATTTGGGACACAGAATACACACAAGGAGTGCTTGTGTGAACTTGACCAAGATTCAAGTCATACAGGAATGTGAAACACTCAAAAAAAAAATTAATTCAAATCTTCTCAGAATTAAAAAATTATACAAGATGATTGTGTTTAATTTTTATCTTTTGAACCAAAATAACAAAGGTAGAACCAAATAAAGTTTCATCTAGTCAGCTGCATAAAAAATGTAATTCCATAAACTAAAATTCAGACTCTATTTTTGGCTAGTACTTATGTTAATTGAATATAAATTTGGAAGATCATACAATTCATTAAGTAATAAAATTGAATATCACAAATGGGTATTGGCAGCACAAGTATTATAAAAGAGTTAATTTATATTATAGTGGATTAAACAATATATGACTGGAATCAAAAATACCTTTAGAGTATATACTTACATAAAATGATGAGGGAATGACTAGGGATGGTGAGGATTAATGATGAAGTGATGTGGGATGATGAGGGTCAATAATGGAGTGATTAATGATGATGATGGATGAAGAAATATTGATTAGGGATTATGAGGGATGAGGAGGGAGTGATTAGGGATGATGAGGTATGGTGATAATAAATGAAGGAGTGAGTAGGGATGATAAGCTCAAGTGATTAAAGATGATGAGAGATAATGAAGGTCATTGAGGGAGTGATTAGGGATGAGCAAGAGATTAGGGATGATGAGTGATTTGGAAAGAGTGATTATGGAAAATGAAGGACTAGGAGGGAGAAATTAGGTATAATTAGGGATAGTGAGGGTCAATGAAAGAGTGATTATGGATGATAAGGGAGTGATTAGAGATGACTAGGGATAGTGAGGGACAATGATGGAGTGATTAGGGATAATGGGGAATGATGAGAGTGATTAGGGGTAATGAGGGATGAGTAAGAAGTGATCAAGAATGAGAGAGGTATGATGAATAAGTGAAATTAACATAAAGTGCTTATTTGATGTGCACAACTCATCAATATGATCTACGCTGCCCTAATCACACCACTTTGTATCAAATTTAAAGTGAGTAGTTTTCAAAATTTAGTTTTGGCAAACCTATGACTCCTATAAATGATAGGAATCAATCTAGAAGGCACACAAACCTAAAAAATGACTCTATGTTTACCAAAAATGGACATCAATTGAAAATTTTATGTACTAAAATCCCTAGGTTTAATATCTAGACCCTAAAAAGATCTATGTATTGACTAGATTGGATTTTGAGAAACTATTTTCTATGTCATAAGGCATTTAACTATGACACCAACCCTATTAGATGTTGAGTGACCCTAATTTACTATGGATGATGAAGGACAATGAGGGAGTGGTTAAGAATGATGAGGGATAAGGAGGGTTAATGAGGGAATAATTAGGGATGATGAAAGAGTGATTAAAGATGACTAGGGACAATAAGGTTCAATGAGGGAGTGATTAGGGTCAATGAATAATGATGAGAGAGTGATTAAGGTTGATGAGGCATGAGTAGGTAGGGATCAAGGATGAGGGAGGGATGATGAATAAGTGACATTAACACAAAGTGGTTATTTAATGTGTTCAAATCATCAATGCGATGTATGCTACCCCAATCACACCACTTTTTATCAATTTCAAAGTGAGTGATTTTAAAACTTTAATTTTGACAAACCTAAGACTCCTAGAAATTCCAAGAATCAATCTAGAAGGCACAAAAACCTAAAAATGACTATATTTCTTGAAATCCCTTGGTGGACATCAATTGAAAGAATTATGTCTTGAAACCCCTAGGTTTTATACGTATACTGTGGAAATACCTATGTACTGACCTGATTAGATTTTGAAAAACTATTTTTCACATCATAATGTGTGAAACTGTGAGACTAACTCTATCAAATCCTAAGTGACCCTAATTTGTTATATTTACTAAAATAAAGTTAAAGTATAAGTTTACATTTTTATTGTTACATTTATTTTCTTATTTATATTGGTATAAGTTTACTTTACATTTAGAGTAGTAGATATAAGCTTCTAGCCAAATTTTCCTTCATGTACAACTCCCACATGTTTTTATATGCAAAATAACATGAATACGATCACATTGTCAATAATGTGATCATGTTACTTGTTAACCAACATTCACTCCATTTTTTTGAATGTGGAAAATATTAGTAATGCAATCACATTTTTGTTTTATAATAACATGATTGCATTATCTATTAACTTGATTGAATTATACATTAATGCAATTATGTTATACATTAATGTGATCAAAGTATTTAATTTAAATTAAATTCCCATACCTTTTGGCTCGAGAATGGCATGGGTTCCCAATCCAAGAGATTGGACTGTCAATGTACAACCAAGTTTTGAAAGCTATGAAAATTTAAAAAAAAATTCAACTTTGATTGCCAAATATGCTAAGAATTTCAATATGAAAATTTAAATACTTGATACCATCATGAAGAGCACAGTCTTCTCTTTTCAAAAATATGATTCTTATAATTTGTGGACTGATTTAAGGTTTAAAACAATATTTACTTCTAAGTATGCCTTTTTTTAGGCCACTACATGCTGCAAACATACATGCCTATACATGTTCATGTAATTTTTATTTCATTGATCCAAGTGAAAAATAAATCATATGGTAACATAGTATGCATAATTATACACACATTCCCAAAAAAATTGATTTTATTTTTTCTTTGAGGTTGTTAGGTGTGATTCACGGATGACTATCCATTTATTTATCAATTTTTAGGATCTATTTACTTACAAAATTCCTTAAAAAAAGGTATTGATTGAAAAAATAAAAAAAATATAGGTGACGTTCTATAATATTTTATCTAAATTTTCCCCAAAGGGTTTCAAATAATATTAAATTCTTCTAAAAAATGGTGCATACCATAACTATTTATCTACTATGTTTTCTTTTTAAATGGAGTTCCTCTTCAAAATTTAGATGTTTGACCTAGTTATGCCTAACAATTTAAAAAAAAATTAATGTTTTGGAAACTAGACATGAAATACCACATTTCATGTTTTTACACCATCTTCAAATTTGGAGTGTAGATATCTCAAATTATCTACAAAAGTTTAACATTTTGAAATTTAAGAAAAATTGTGTCCAAGGGTAGGCCACTTTTTATCCCCTAACATTGTGAACTTACACTCATATTTTATTAAAATGATGGATAATAAGGCAATTTGTGGGTTAATAAACCTAATTTTTTTAATGTTGTACATTTATATAAGTTAATATATGTAATGGTATGAATGAAAGCACACAATAAAGAAAACGCATCGACATAATGGAAGGGAAATGTGTTGAAAATTTATGAAGAATATGGGGATAAATTCATGGGAATTGTAAATTCACAATAATCAAAGTATTAACTATGTTTCTAAAGTTGAAGAGTCGAGAATGAAAATTTAGGGGAGATGTGATCTATGACTAGGATAATCTGTAATTACAATGTGAGTCTTGTATAAAAATGAACTAAATTTGATGAATGTATGATATAATTTGGATTAAATTTGAATATGGGAGGAGAACATCACTAAATACAAAATAAAAATACCATTTAGTGATTCATGTTTATAATATAAAAAATTATGTAACTTATTTACTTCACTACTTCTTTATCTTTTGATCCCTACTTTCTTTGTTGCACTTTGATTTATTTATTTTTATTTTTATTCTTACTATATTATTTGTATGTATATTAATATTTCATATTTTTTATTATATTTTGTCTACTCTTTTCATAGTATTTTTTTATGTTGGCCATTTTTCCTTACACGGGCACGATAATAGGTTCTCTCCTTGCCCCATCTCCCATTGTTAACCAGATTGAGATCCCATTCATGCCAAAAAAAGATAAATTAAATATAGATGTATTCATAAACTAATACACTATTTATGGGTTTTTACAATATTTTTTGAGAGCCCTACGATATCATCTAGCGGTTTAAAATTGAATTCTAGTATTTTTGGTAATGCTAAAAATACCATAAATTAGATAACTTTATATCCAAAAAAACAAAGTTGAGTTAAAATTCAGCCAAAATCATGGGTTTTATATTTAGATGACATGTTTAAATTTTTAGGTCCATTTGAAATTGCATTCCAAAGTTGATATAAAAATAAATTGTCTATATATAGCAGGGCTAGTTAATTCTATGTAGTTTTTCCTTTTTTAAAACTTTTTTATTTTACTTGTTAGCTCCAATTTTAAGTTGATATTTATTTAAAGGCTATCATATAATAACATTATTCATTCAATACAAATCAATTAAGATTATAGTTTCATGAAATTCTCAGTATTGCCTTGATACCTTCCTAGTTTATAAATTCATCAAATGATGTTTTAACTTTAGCACATTTTATAAGGAGCATTGAAGAGATAATATATCCTCTAATAATAAATGTTTAGATAAAATTTATGGGATTTTATATTTATGTATTTCTTAGGACATGTTCATGTGGATATTGGAATAATATGCCATTTTTTTGGAAAAAAATAATGATACATCATTGTTAAATACTCTGACACTCGATATTAATTTAAATGTTATCATCATTCTACTAGAAATATGATTGTCATTGATGTAAAAAGGGATATTATTATCATGTCATTGATGATTAGGATATAATATGGTGATTAGTGGATATAAAAAATATCCTATCAGAGGTCAAGGATGTTTGGAGTGCTTCTGTGCATGATTGAAATTCATCTAGTTCTTCATATTGATCAGTGAGACATATTGGGTATATGACAGGAAAATATGAGAAGGCATTTTTCTTACATCAACATTGTCACATGTGGATGAATCTAGGGGAGTTGGTCATATGGTTTTGATCATATTAGTCCCTATTTATTATGTGCCATATTTAAAGACATGTAATGAATCACAGTAGAAGATATGAGGATGAAAAGTTGGCTACTTAGACATAGTTCAATAAGTTTCTATACTTATCTAAATTTGTAAAAGGGTTAATTAGATATAAGTAAACATAGAGCTAAGCCAAATTTTCAAAAGGGTCAAGAGATGATGAATTGAGTCTAGAATAGAACATGATGTGTTATAGTCTGAGTGTGAACACATAGAAGATAAGAATACCTAGATCAAATGCATATATATGTCATTTAGGACACAAAAAAAGTTGTTGAAGTTATTGATATTGTCATTGAGTGGATTTAGAGAGGTAGAGAATTTTTTTTGATGAAGCATGTCAACTAGAGATATATAGAGACACAGAAGTAGACAAAAGAGAAAAGAGGGTGCATAGTATGAGTAGTTATAGATTAGACCTACAATAGAGAATAAAATTATTATACTCATTTATGAATCTATACTATAATATAGATTTATAGCTCCATAGAAGAATATGATTGGTTGGTGCCATTAGAGAAGTTGAGTTGGTGCTCAGATTAGGGAGTGGGTGCTTCTTTAGAGTTAAAGCTCTTAAATCAATGGATTGGTGTTTATTTAGGGTTAGTTCCCTTAAAAATTGTAACTAATGATGTTATTTATTATAAGGATGGATTAGAATGGTAGATTTTAGTAGCTATTCTCATGGTTATTTTTCCCTTATTCAGTTTTCCACAGGATATCTTATGTTGTGTCTATTTGTGATCTCTACATATAGTTTTAATCTATATTAAAAGGTTTTAAAAATAATTAAATTAATTAATACATTGATTCACCCCCTACCCTCTTAGTATTTAGTTGTGTTCCAACAATTGGTATTAGAGCTTAGGTTCCTTAGAATAAGCTTAATCAGCTTAGGTAGATCTACGAACATTGAACACAAATGGATAGTTAGGAAGGATCCTCATCAAATAAAGCACCTCTCTTTCATGGATAAAACTATGTATTCTAACTTTTGGAGAATAAGAATGGAAGCATATCTATATTCATTAGGGTTTGATGTATGGATGTCTTTGGTAAATGGATATACAACCTGGGCTACAACTCCTACTAATTACGGTGCCAAAAAGGCATATGAAAGCAATGCTAAGGTAAATAATGCTACTCTTTAAGGATTATCTAATCATAGTTTTTCAATGTGATGCATTATCAAAATGCACAAGGTATTTGGAACAAACTGAAGAACATCTATGAAGGAGATGACAAGGTAAAGCAGGCCAATCTAAAAACTTGCAAAGGTAAGTTTGAAAGCCTTAAAATGAATGATGAAGAGAAAATTATAGACTATATCCTCAGAGTGGATGAAATAGTCAATGCAATCATAGACCTTGGATAAGAGATGAAAGAATAAATTATTATAAAAAATGTCCTAAGATCTCTGACATCAAGGTATGACTCTAAAATATCTGCAATAAAGGAAGTGATAGATCTGGATAAACTCACTATTGATGAGTTACATGGATCCTTCATTGCCTATGAGATGAGAATGGTAAAAATAGATAATTTCAATTGAGAATTTGCATTCAAAGTATCCAAGCAAGTAAAATTAGAAAAATCCTCATCTAGATCTAAGGTGACTGATGAAGAAGAAGACAACTATGTTAGAAGATTAAAGAGAAGATCTGAAAAGTACATAGGTAAGTTACCTTTTAAATGCTTTAACTTTGGTAAACTAGGACATTTTGGGGCTAAATGCCCTAATGATAAAAATGATAACTTTGAGAAATTAAAGATTAATAAAAAGGTTAAACCCTACTATCTAAAAGAGAATAAATTATTCAAAAACAAGAAAGCCCTATACACAAAAGAAGATAATGATTCAATGGATGATAGTGATAATTTCAATGATAATCATGATTGTGCTTTTGTGGTTGAGGAAAAGGAATTCCTATTCATGATATTAGAATCAGATTATATAGATCAAGAAGAATTTGAAGGCTAAGATGAATAATAAGAACTAGAAGTGGATCAAGAGTGTGAGATTATCTATGCTTTAGAATAAATTGACAAGCTAAGAAAAGAGAGCTCAAAATATAAGAAGCTTGGATAAAAGGAAAGTGAGAAAATTTCCAGAAGTATTGAGAAATTTGATCAAATAATAGTTAGCCTAAAGACACAAGTTGAAGACGCTAAAATAATACAATATTTAGATAAACTTGAACTATAATCTAAATTTGATGAGTGCATGAAGTTAGAAGCAGAGATAGTGGCTTTGAGAAAAGAGCTTGAGAAAGTTGATAGGAGAATCAAACATTCTTGATGAATTGATCACCTCTCAAAATCATTCAAAAGAGATATCAGGTCTTGGTTATGAAAAAGCAAAATGCTCCAAAACTAGTACATCTACTAACCTATATGACAACTTCAAATCAAAAGTAGAATAAAGAGAAAAGAAAGAGAAATATTGCATAGATATAAAGGCAGACTCAAACACAACTAATGTGAAGGAATTTAAAGGATAAAAGAAGCCTAAAAAAAGAAGAAGACAAAGGTAGCTGATGCGGATGGTTACACAAAGGTGAGAGACTTTAAGAAGCCAATGTTGAGAAGAACTCCTCATCCAACATAAAGAAATGCTATGACCATGTATTCCTCATCTTTATTTGGTTATTGTTATATTTTTAATGAATTTGGTCATAGGCATATTGATTTTAGAGTTGTACCTAAAAGGAAAATAAATTTTTTAATTATAAATTCATTTGTTTCTTTGTTAGATACAAATGTAATATTCTATAATTGCAATAATTTTGGTCACATAGCTAAAAAATGTAGAACTAGCTTTGTAAGATCAAAATTACATAGTGTAAATAAAGGCATGCCTCCCATTATCAAAAAAGACTCACAAGTCTCTAAAAAGGAGAAAAATAAGGAAAATAAAAAACCCAAGTATGTGTGGAGAGTGGATAATCAATCCATGATTGCTGAAACTGCACTCCATGTTTACGAGAAAAATTTATATGTAATAAACACTAGTTGCTCAGAACATATGACTAGTGATAAGAGAAAATTCATCAATTGAGAAAATGTAAGGAAGGAACTATCAACTTGGAGTAAAATACTATAGTAAATATCAAAGGTAAAGTAACTTTGAACATAGATGGAAAAATGCCTAGACATGATGTCATTTATGTTGAAGGATTAAAGCATAATCTTCTAAATTTTAGCCAAATGTGTGATAATGGTTATAAGGTCACATTTAATACAAAATGTTCCAAGTTAAATAGATCTGTAAGACTAGTTATATAAGGGAAAATAACTGAAACTAATATTTATAATCTTGTTGAAGTAAATGGTAACAACTGACTTATGGGAAAGATTGATGAGAATTGGTTATGGCATAGAAGAATGGGTCATTCCAACTTTGATAACCTAGTCTAAATGAGCTCAAATACATGTGTCAAACACATGCCAAGATAACCAAACCTATAGAAACTACTTGGAAGGAATGTCAACTAGGAAAGCAGACAAGGGTTAAATTTCAAACAAAGGAGTATTCAACTATAAGGCCTATAGAATTAGTTCATACTAATATTTATGGTCCTACTAAGATAAGAGGATCTAAAAGAGAGAGATGTTTCATGTTGTTTGTAGATGGTTATTTAAGAATGACACGGGTAACCTTTTTGAAGGACAAGTCTCATGCATTTGAGAGATTAAAGATATTTAGGGCCATGGTAGAGAATGATATTGGAGGAAAAAAATGCTTAAGATCTGATAGAGGTGGAGAATTCACCTTACATGAGTTCATAGAGTATTGTGAGAAGCATGGGATCAAAATGTGTTAATCTATAGTAAGAACTCCACAATATAATGGAGGAATTAAGAGAAAGAATAGGATAGTCAAGGAGATGGATATAACAATGCTAAAAGAGGCCAAGTTACCTGATGGATACTAGAGAGAAGAAGTCCAAATAATAGTATACATCTTGGATAGAGTTTAACTAAAGGTAAATAGTGATAAAAACCCCTATGATCTATGGTATGGAAATCCTACCTCTATTAAGTACTTTATAGTGCTTGGAAGAAAATGCTACATCAAAAGAAAAAATGATAAATTGGGATGCTTTGAATCAAGATGTGATGAAAGAATATTTATTGGTTATTCCACTTGAAAATCAAAGGTTATGTATGTTACAAGAAAATGCTACACAATATTTTATAGATAATCAATGTCAAGGCTCAAGAAGGAGTGAAACATGTTTAACTTGACAAGGAAATCAATATTGGAGAGTTAAATATTGAAGAAGAAGTAGATAATGAAAACACTGAGGAAATGAATGAAAAGGCAACTCCAAGATTTGTTCAAAAGGATCATCCTAAGGAGAAGATAATTAGTAATAAGAATGAAGGAGTTTAGACAAGAAGAAGAGCTGTAATGAATGAGGATGAAGTAAGTTTTGATCTAATGTTTGAATTTTACCCCAAGAGATATGTTGAAGCCAAAAAGGATGAGAATTGGCTAAAAGCCATGGAAGAAGAACTGAGCTAAATTGAAAAGAACAAAACTTAGAAATTAGTTCCAAGACCTTAAAACAAGAATTTGATAGGTATAAAATGGGTCTATAGAAACAAGCTCAATGAGGATGGAGCTATTATAAGGAATAAAGCAAGATTGGTGTACAAAGGATGTGCATAAGTTGATGTTAAGTCTACTTTCTTGAATGGGAACCTAGAAGGTTTTTAGTTGTCAAAATAAGAATATTGTGTGTTAAGACTAAAGAAAGCTTTTTATGGTCTAAAAAAGGCACCTAGAGTATGGTATTCAAGATTGGACTAGTACCTACAACAATAAGGTTTCAACAAAGGATATGTAGATAACACTCTATACTTTAAATCAGAAGGTGAGCATATGTTGATTGTTATTGTTTATGTAGATGACATCATCTTTGGTGGTAGAAATAATAAAATGTGCAAAGAATTTTATACATAAATTCAAAGTGAGTTTTAGATGTCTAATCTAGGATAAGTTTATTTTTTTCTTTGTCTACAAATAGAAAAAATTGATGAAGGGGTACTTATATCCCAAGCTAAGTATGCAAAGGAAATGCTCAAGAAGTTTGGAATGGAGGATAGAAAACTAGTTAGTAGTCCCATGATAGCTGGATGC
>JARHVA010005400.1:615000-640000 GCA_037957365.1 Torreya grandis | reverse complement strand
TAACTTCTAATCATCTATTTTTGGATTTGCATATCTCAGATTTATGAGTAGCCAACGAAACCTTTATTAGTCATCACTTTATCTTTCTTGTCTAAATATATTTTCAAAATTAAAAACTATTTTGAATTATTTCCACAATATTTTATTTCGTCTATTTCTATCATATGGTGGTCTTTCACTAACAAGAGAAATTTGACCCAAATCTCCAACCAAAATAAGAGATATACCACCAAAACACGTGTTTGCATTTTAAGTAAATGGTTTACAAAGACTAGAGTCTATGTTTTCTAGCAAAATTTGCCCAATGAAGTTCATTTCATCAATAAATATTTATTTTATGTTACATATATCCTATTGGAAATTTGTAAGTCTTGTTACTTCAAATTCAACAAAATACACAATTAGGATTTGAAGTTGTGCATGGATAGTTGAGGCACCAATATTGAATATTGTAGCTCCAATTGGTTCAAATAATAGAAGTGGAGATCCTTTTCAGAATTTTACATCTTGAAGAGCACACCGAATGGCACCTATTAGATATTATTTCCCTGTTCACGTTTCTCTTTGGACTATGATGTGTAAGTGTGAAGTATTTTGAACTCCATGAAAATGTGTCATAACCATATCAAGTGATTTTTTTATTTGGCACCCAAAAATTTCATAATTCATCTCTAGTGTTATATCATCATCTATAAGAAATTTCCTATTTTTCATAGTGACTATAAATTTGATCACTTTATTTATGTATTTTTCACCTCTATATTCATTATTCCATAATGCTTGTATTTCAATATCTCTTCTTCCCAACATATCTATCCTATTCACTTTCATAACTTGGCCATATAGTATCTTGGATATGATTTACCACTCATGTTCCACTATGTTTTGTTAAATAGATTTATTATCTTTATCTTTAGTATCACCCTAACTTTCAACATCTTTTTGAGTTGTTCTTCTCTCCATGTGCCAATAGTTATAATTGAATTCATACCAATTTGATATTATTTCTTCATCATCAATTCTAATATCTCTTTGTATATCATGAAATGGCATGTAAATTAATAAATCTTGTTGGTTCTATGATTTTCACCATCTATATCCTTGCATGTTTTTTCCAATATTATTTTGAATATGTAACTGGGCATCCTACATGGAAAAAACTCAGCCACACTATTAAAAAACCAGTCCATATGGGAAAGAAGAAGGTAGGCTAAATATTAAAGGGATGCATGGAGGGTAAAGCAAAATGAATACCTCAACAACATACATCAGCCATGTCATCAAGTCTATAAAGCACCCACACAGAGGGTAGTGAATAACATAAGTTATATTTCTTATTTGATGGAAGGAAATAAGTCACACTTGGTAGAGAATCACCTATTGAATGCACGTTGACCCTGAAGTTCAAGCATGGTGAGTAAATCGCATGGAAATGACTTGGCAGAAGGTGAAAGGAAGGATGAAACTTGCACTAATGCGAGGTGAAAATTACATTAGCACTTATAGATCCTATGGATGAAGAAAATGAGTGGTGCAAAGGTCAACATGTTAGCTACACATTATGAAAGTGAAAAACAAGTCCCAAGGTTCCAATGGAGGTATGAAAGGCTAGAAGAAAATTGTAAACTATGGTGTAAAATTTGTCAAAAATTTGGCATTGAAATGCAAATACATGGGATGGTATTGAAGTCCATTGAGAGAAGGAAATAGAATGACACAATAGAAATGGGAGGTCGACATGAACTTTGTACCAACATAGGGTGCAAAGTGCAATGTGCACCCCAATTACTAGATACCGAGGACCAAGGCATGGAAAAGTGAGTTGGAAAAGACAAAAGGGGCTATGGTTTTGAAAAGATAACTCATAAGATATTTTAAACTTGAAAGGCATGCCAATGGAAAAATTAGTAGAAATGCTTTGAATAGAATTTAACTATTATTGCTACTGATATATTTGGAATGTATTTTGGAAGGGTGAGTGTATTTTATCCTTGCCTAATTATAGGAATGGACTAATATAATATTTAGCTCCATATAAGATCTAATATAGGGTGTAAATGATATTTTGAAGAAAATCAAGACTTGTACAAATTCATAAGTATGTTTTACACTTCAAATTGTGGAAAATGTGGTTACATGTTTAAATATCCCATCTATGAAACTTACAAGAAGGGTTGTCTTCATTTTTACCTATGCCTTCCAAACTTCATGTTTGAAATGCCTGGGTAGGATCGTAAAGATTTCACTTTATACAAATCTGAGGAATACAAGGGTATTTAAGGTAAAAAGAAAACATTTAGACTTTGGGTGGGCATGAATATGGACATTGAATCCTAGTAACCCTTATGATGCATGATTTAATTTGTTGAATGGCACCCAATTTAGATGATTTGGGTAGCAATGGAACCATCATTAGAGATCCCTAGGTAGCTTGACAATGGTGGCTTGTGCTAAATATTCCATGATGAGACTTTATTTATGTGAATGGACCATGAAAATAGAGCAATACCAGGTTCCATTGATAATAGCTTTATATTTAGAGTTTGTTTATGGGCTAGTAATCTGCATATTTTCCTAGCCTAGTTTCAATGGTTGAGGAATTATTTTGGAGTATGGAATCTCAATGTAATGATTCAAGTGTAGATTATTGTTTTGAAAAATTGCATATGAGACCCCAAACTCCTTGGCAAGGTTTAGTGAGAAAATCATCATGCAAAATGCAAATTCCTAAATTGCACCATGTAAAAAAGTAAGGCATCCAAAATACACCCTGTAAAATGCTTGAAAAGTTTTGAATCTCATGAAAAAGGCATAAGGATAAGTTTGGTAGAGATGGGAGGTTGATTTGAATTTTGCACATGCAAAGTGAAAAGTACACTTCCATATCCAGATCCCATAGGTTGGAAAGGGAGATTTGAGTGGGAAACACACTATGCAAATTGCACTTGTGTAAACTATACCATGCAAATTGTACTTTGTGAAAACTGTACTTGTGAAAATTACACTCGTACAAATTTGCAAAATGGGCCAGGATTTTCCCTAAAGGGAAAAAGGTAAAAATAATGGATTTTTGCATTAGAAATATGAAGGAAATCATAAAATGGAAAATTTACAAAAAATCAAATGTGAAGATTGAAAAGTGCAAAAAGTCAAATTTGTAAAAACTTAAAGGTGCAAAGTGTGAAAATACAAGTTGGAGCCAAAAAGTTAATAGTGGAAAATAGCCTAAGTTATTGTACTTTAATTTTTTTTGTTTGCCTAAGCTCTTCCATGGAAGAATATTTCAATTTTTCAAGTCTAAGGTGGGTCACTCCAAGCAATATTACTCAAAGGGCCATTAACCCAGAATATTCTTAGGCCATCATTGCAAAAACATGTTATTCCATGGCATGCATAAGAGGAAGGGAAGCTATCCAAGAGGTTACAACTATGTAAGTGATCAAGGCAATCTCCAGGTAGTTATACATGAAGATAAGAAATTTTTTTAGCCTCCACACAAGTATTATCATTTTAGCTATGTGTAATGCATGTTCAACCAAAAAATCAAGGGAGTGTTGCAAATCTCCATTATTTCTCTTAGAGGTAGCTAGAGGAATCATTTTTCTTCCAAATACATGAAGATTCTAAGCTTGATAAAGGGGTTTTTTCTAGTTGGGAGCATCTTGGCAGAACTTGGATGGGTTTTTTACACTTTTTTAAGTTGCAACCCTCATTCTTAGATTTGAAAAGGGTAAAAATGTATAAATATAAGTTTGGTCTCCTAGTCAGGGGCTATTAGTTGTTGTTGGTCTTTGTTTTTCTCTCTAAATATAGGATCTTCCAAATTTTTGGGATCACTCTTGTGTGTGAATTTTGATTCTCTTACTAAGTTGGTTGTAGCTTGTAGAACCATTAGCAAGCTCTGAGAGTATCTCTATATGTCTCCTTTACCTATATGGAGCAAATCCACCATTATTTTCCCCATCGAAACATTTTAAAACATTGATGTATGTAAGATTTTCTTTCAAGTTGATGGAAAATTATTGTGATTCTTTATTCTATCCTATTAAAGAAGTGCAATGAGATTTTTTACATGATGTGTCAATTGGATATCTAACTTTGTGGTCACTAGTGGTTATCATTTTGGGCACAACTATGGGTTATATACCCCTTTTTGCATAGAGATTTGGAAATATTTTTTTGAATAACTCATTAGGTTACCCTAGGTTCATAAATTTAGTAGGGGAAAGTATTTGAGATTCTAGTTTTAGTGTATGTTCTATGGTTTCAAGGAACACTTTGGCATTTGCATTTTATTGGCACCAATGGATTCATATTTTTCCTTATAGTTTCATGGTTTGCATTTTAGTTTTACTACATATTTTTAATAGGTGATGTCATGTATGTTGAAATAAGCCCTACTATTTGAAAACCACCAACACACCACCCTCATTTTTATAACTAACAAACTATCCTGCCTTATCCTACCCTGCATTTAACATAATATTTCCATATCATAAGTTATATTTTCTTAGCAGACACATAATTTTGTGTATTTGAGATGTGTTTTCATTTTGTGTTTTAAAGAACCAACACTATTGTTTTTCCATTCAAACCTTATTTTGAAGATTATTTAGATTGAAGATTGTAGTCACCTTCATATCTATCTTCAGTAGCTTATATGTAACTTAGTGCATTTGTTCATTCTATGTGAAAAAACCTTTTGAGTGGATTGAACAAGTTTGGTTGTTCCCTAATCGCATTTGTGTCCCTTTGTGCCAATAATCCCCATGGAGGTTGAATTGTAAAATCTCTTTATGTGATCAAGCTATCCTTTAGGTCCAAGATGCCTTACTTCAGGAAAAGACAAAAGTAGTAGGGAGATGACTATCCCATCTATCTCCATTTAGTTCATTCTTGATGCCTAACCCTCCCTTGGATACAATGACATACTAGTGGGTTTGTCATATTTGTTTGCCATTTTTCTTCAAGTGTGCAAGGTTGAGTGTTAGAGGTGTATAAATGGGAACGAATACTCAATTGGCACTATTACCAGGGATAATTATTGTCACTCATGTTGTTGCGGACTCATATAGAGATCTAATTTAATTTTAAGGTTCTCTACCCATTTGCATAAAGTTGATTATCTTTGGTCCACCAGCATCATAACACTATAGTGAAACCATTATCATGGACTAGATTGAACTTTTGGCCATTTGTGTTTCAAGTAACTCTTGCAGAGAGATATAAGTATTTCATGTTGTGAAGTTATCTACTATTATTTACTACATATGGACTATCTTGGCCAACAATTCTATAATACTTCACTTGGGGACATGTCAGGATTTGAGATATTTGACAATTTGACTTTTGTTATGTTTATTACAAAGAGTTTAATATTACATGTTAAAAGGTGTCTTTTCCCTTCTAAAAATAAATATGGAAAATTTAGTGTCTTTTTGATATTTATCTAATCATTAAACTCATAAAAATATATTTTTAACATGTATCACAACTAGTTTATGAACTATTATATTCTAGAATTTTGGTTCTAGTGGCAACTCTAATTTTATCACCTAGTTTCAAGGAAGATTAGTGCCTATTTTGAATATTTTCATTTCATCTTTTATTTTTATTTATATTGCTTACAAATTTGGAAGTATTGAGATCATCCTTCAAAGGTGAATCATCCAAAAGTCTTGTCTCACCCCTAAGTTTGCATCAAAGAAGAGGGAGAGAAGTTTGGAAGCTTGTTAAAAGGTAAAGTTCAGTAGTAAATTATTCTCTTGATTACCAAGATTCTAATAATCTTTAGATTTTTGTTGAACTCCCCATTTTTGAGGATTATCATATCTCTTCTACAAATTCTAAAACACATAGTCTTGTTTATTTTCTAACTCCATCTCAACCAGTTGAATCCCCTCAAAAGCTTGATCCATAAAGTCCACCTCATTCACCCCCACACATCCCTTTGTCAGTTTCTCTTGAACTTCTAATTAAACCAATCATGAGGCATAGGGACCCAGATGAGAATGTACATCTTGCATTTCATGTTCTTAAATTCAATCCTATTAATTTTCATGAAATGAAAGGCTATCCTAATGAAGCCCCAAATGAAGTAAGGAAATGCCTTCCAAAATTCTAAGGGAATAATGTAGTGAGTGGTGATCAACACATGAGGCCTTTTCACAATATCATTAAATATTATGAGGTTGATTATGAGGATGTGTGAATCAAGTTTTTTATGCATACACTAGAGGATAATGCTCATGAATTGTTTAATTCCTTACGCACTAGATGCATTAATTCATGGGAAGAGATGCAAAATGTTTTTCAAAATCAATATCATGCCAGGATTAATCCAAGGTTTATTTTGGCTGAATTTGAAAACATAAAAAAGAATCCCAATGAGTGCGTGTCAGACTTCAATATGAGGTTCAACAAGACTATGATGTTGCTTCCCAAAAGCATTAGGCCTAGTGATACAATGTGTTTGATAAGGTACTACAATGCTTTTGATAGGAAGGTTGGTTACTACTTGAGGGACAAGGCTCCAATTAACCTATGGTTGGAATTAAATATGGCCATCCAAATTGAAAATAGCATCAAGTCTATGGGAAAGCCCATGAACAAGCAGGCTGATGTAGAATTAGTTAATCTAGAAAAGGCATAGTTCACTAAGACAGCCAGCCTTGAAGAGACCATTAAAACTTTGGACTCTACTATCAAATAAATGTCATCTAAGCTGGATAGAGATGAAAAAGTGGTCCCTCATATATCTACTAGCTACGAAAGGGATCTAAATATGAATCAAGCACAAGGAAGGCCTACATTCCATAATCAAGATAATGATAGAGGGAAAAATCCTACACATGAAGAAAAAATAGATATAAATTAGAAAAAGGGGCTATAAAAGAAGTGATTGATATTCTAAACACCAAGGTGAATGCTAAAAATTGTGACATTAACACTGATTGGTGTGATAAGTGCTTACTTCCACATTCCCCATGTGATATGGTTGAGCTGATTAATGAAGATGTAAATGAGCTTGAGTCTACATCATCTGATGATAAGATCTTGATGTTCAATTTTCAAAGCCCATCAACTGAGATGATTGCCTCCATATAATTATTGAATGTTACTATTGTTAATCAATTTTGGAGTGATGTTGAAAAGGTAAGTGTCACAACTCCTGAATTTGATTATGAGTTAATATAAATATGAATTCCCCGTCGATGATTTTGATTTATTACATTATATGATGATTTAGAAATATGATAGAGGAATGTTGTCAGTTGAGGATAGGTAGTTGTTAATCAATGCATTAATTTCCCAAGAGAAGGAATATCACTTAAGAAGAAAATATCACATTGTTACTCCTTAAGGCACTACCCCTACAAATCCAAAGCCAAGGGATGGTAGTAAGGAAGCTAAGATAACTAAAATAGTCCCTAAAGCTTCCAAGATTGTACCTATTTCCAAATTTTCTAATCCTAGAGGTGCTCTCACTAAGAATAGAGTGCCCATATTGTCTAGTATTCCTAAGGGTGTGAATGAGGTTAAACAAAATCCACCCTTGAAAACTACTACTAAGAGTGAAAATCCATCCCAATCTACTCCAATTTAGACTTTAAGTGGTTGTATCCTAGGTGAAGGTGTTGTTACCCTTCCACCAAATAGTCCTCTTCCTGAGTATAACATATGTGATATGGCACCAAGTGTTGAGCCAACTAAAATCACTACGCTACTTGTTGAATTATTATGAATACTTGAACATAGGAAGAGGGCCTTTAAATATTTGGAAATTGGTGAGAATTTCGCTGAAAATGAAATTGAGTTACCCCAAACACCCCCAAAAAGTGATGAAGATTTAGAAGGGGTTATTGATCCTACTCCAGAGCTCTATTTGGGGACTGGACTTGTAGAAAGTTAGTTGAATATGGACCCCTTTTACACTACTATCTTGATCAATGATCTAATTGTTTACAATTTATATGTTTGACTCTGGAGTTTCTTGAAATGTGATGGCCTTGGGTGTCCTAAATGAGATCAGAGTAAGTATTACATAAGCCTTTGGCAAGTGTTATGCCATGGATTAATGAAAATTTTTAGTTGTTCGATAAGTCAAAGGATTAGTAGTGCATCCACACAAGTATTTGAATATGGATGTGGGTTGTTGATTTCCCACCAAAATGGGGGATGTTGATATCATGTAAATGAGTTCCTAGCATGGGTAGAAGTGTCCAAATGGACTTTTCATATGCCACCATTTTTTTGGATGGGAAAATGGTTAAAATTTATAGAGAGCCAAAGAGGTTACATGTAATTGAAGATTCCAAACATGCTCTTAATGAAGTATTGTACATAGATGTTGAATTGGGAAAATTTTTGGGGAATGTTGATGATAATGAATAGCCTTTTGTTCTTGATGTTGAACCTAATAAAGAAGGTTCAATTTGGAAGATGTGTTTTGATGGGGCTTGCTCCAATCTTGGAAATGGAGCTGGGGTTATCTTCTATGTCCCTAATGGTAAATGTTTCATGTTTTATTTTCATCTTTATTTTGAGTGCATGAAAAATACTGCTTAGTATGAGGCACTCTTACTTGGTTTATGGATTGCTCTAAATATGGAATCAAGTGTTTGATTGTCAAGGGTGATTCCAAGCTAGTGGTTAAATAATTCCATAGTCCTTACACCACCAAAAATAAAAGGTTGAAACAATATAAAAATGGTATTTGGGAATTTCTTGAATTATTTAATGCATTCAACATTTGTTATCATGATAAAAGTTTCAATGAAGAAGCTGACAGACTTATGGGATTAGGTGTTTAGTTTGATATTGTAAATATGAACCCTCATTGTTAGTATCAAGTGGAGGTGTTTATTAGGACTTCAATCTTAGACAATGTTCATCTTCGGTAAGTGTTTGATGATGATTAATAGATTAAGAGGTTTCTAAATTGTGAGGTTGAGATCCATGATCAACTCATAGACCTAGAATATGTAGTCCATGTTTGTGATGAAAAAGAAACCTTGTTTGGGAAAGACATTATTTAACTAAAGACAAACACCCTCCCAAGAGGATTGGTCAATTTACAAACATATTTTGATGAAGTAGATAGAATCAAGTTAGGAGACTCATTCATTTAAAAAAATGTGACTCAGTTCAACTTGCGTTCTCATGAGAATCCAAGAAAGGTTTGGTTGGGTACTCACCTAAGTGTAGCAGAGAAAAAATCTTACATGTAGATGCTAAGGAAGTACCAAGATTACTTAGCATGGTCTTATTATGAGTTGAAAGTGTATAGGGAAGAATTATTCTAGTATGTCATCCCATTGTAGCCTGATAAAAAACCTTTTGGGTAGAAATAGAGAGCCATTAACCCCATATCGACCACCAAGATGAGGGAGGAATTAAAGAAGCTAAGGGATGGTGGTATCATTTAGCCCATCAAGTATTGATCAAAGGTGGTGAATTTAGTCCTTATAATAAATAAAAATGGTGACATCCACTTGTGTGTGGATTTCAAAAATCTAAACAAATCTTCTTTAAAAGATAATTATCCCCTGCCCAATATAGAGAACCTATTGCAAAGTGTTACTATATCATAAATGTTGTGCATATTGGATGGATTCTTAGGTTACAACCAAGTTATGGTAAATAAATCTAAGAGGTCCAAGGCCACATTCACAACACCTTTGGACATGTATGTGTATATGAAAATATCTTTCAGGTTGATGAATGTTGGTGCAACATTATAGTAAGCTATGGACATCAATGTTGTAGGGATAATTAACCAGTTCATTACTATGTATTAAGACAACATTATTATTTAGTCCAAAATAAGAGAAGAGTATTTAGAGCATCTTGGAAAGGTGTTGATTAGATGCAGGGAGTTTTAAATTTTACTTAATCCCAAGAAGTGCCACTTTGGAGTATTAAAGGCCAAGTTACTAGGACATATAGTATTCAATTATGGTGTCATGATCGACCCCAAGAGTGTTAAATCCATTGAAAAAAGGTCTATCTCATAGTCTAAGAAAGGAATTCAGTCTTTCTTTGGATAAATCAACTTTGTACGGAGGTTTGTGTCTAATTTTATAGAGAACACTCTACGTATTACTTATATGCTAAAGAAATATCAAACCATCAAGTGGGTAGAAAAGGTCATGCATACATTCAGTGATATTAAGGGAAATTTAAAGTCTACCCCTGTTTTGGCTAGTCTTGATTACACAAAGACATTCTAGGTATTCTCTTTTACATCATACAATACTATTGTTGTTATCATGTTACAAAAGAATGAAGATGGTCATGAGCAACCCATAGCTTTATTTAGTAAATCTATGCAATTTCTTGAACTAAACTATACTCTTATGGAAAATTAAGCTTTTACTCTTTTGAAGGTTGTTAAAATCTTTAGGATTTATATTATTAGTTCAAAGATTATTGCCTATGTCCTACACACCATGGTGAAGTACATTTTAACTCAGGTTTATGTATCTAAAAAAAGGTGAAGGTGGGTCAATAAGCTACAAGATTATGATATGGATATCTAGACTACCAAGTTAGTAAAAGGGATGGGTGTATCCAAGCTTATGGCCAACACCAATTTGTAAGATGTTGAGGTAAACACTACTATTTTTAATGTTGATTATTGCTTGAGTCAATTTAACGTAAACGCTATTGATGGCCATCATTTTTCACATATGTTCCTTAGATATTCAAAAGGTGTGAAAAATGTCAGCACTTAACTGGAAGGATGAAATCTTCAGGTTCTCTTCCCTTGTAGTCTATGATGATTGAAGGCCCATTCAGGCAATAAGGAATGGATTCCATTGGAGAAATTGTTGGTTTATCAAGCATTGGGCATAGATGGATACTAGTTATAATTGATTACTTCACCAAATGGGTTTAATCAATCCCTATAAAGAAAGAAACATACCAAGTAGTCATGGATTTCTTATTAAATTACATTTTTCGTAAGTTTGGTGTACCTGTTAAGATAATTGATGATAATGCCATGAGCTTCAAATCCAAACCTTTGGTGGCATTATGAAAATACTACGAGATTGAATTGACTTATGCTTCCAACTAAAATCCTTAAGGGAATGGGAAAGCATAATCAAGTAATAAGAACGTGCTCAAGATTATCAAATGAACATTGGAAGCAAACAAGAAGAAGTGGGGTGAATAATTGAATTTTGCTTTATGGGCTAATAGGATCATCCCTAAGAGAGCTATAGGAAGAAGCCCTTTTGAGCTTGTTTATGGATCTCAAGTAGTTATTCCTATGAATTTATAGTTTCCCGCCTATCAACTCATGTAGTAACTAGGGGATGATGATCAAATCCACCACTATGAAATAAAGGTAAATTAAATTATTGATCTTGATGAAATTCAAAGATAAGATCATGAATGATACCTACAATTCAAAGAAAAGCTAAATAAAATATTTGATATAAATGTGACTCTAATAACCTTCCAAGTAGCTGATTTGGTTCTACTTTGGGAAAATAAGCATGAGGAGAAAGGAAAGCATGGAAAGTTTCATGCCTTGTGGATGGTTCCCTATCCTATTCACTACTAGATTAGGGAGTATACTTTCTTCTTGAGAGATCTAGATGGTGAAATGCTAGAGATTCTAATAAATGGAAAAAATCTAAAACATTTTCTTTATTAAGTCTTTAAGCATGCATACCATATTATATAGTTTTGTCTCTTTGTTGTTAGTCACTTTGTTGCTCCTCTACTTTGGTCCTTACTTGTACAGTTTCCCTTCATTTTATTTGTCATGTGTTCATTTTCAGATCCACTTGGTATATTTTTGTTAATCTTTCATGTTTTGTTGAACCTCCATGAATGTCTTTTATGAAGCTATTAAGTTTTAACTCCATGGCCCAATGGATTGGCACCTAGTCTTGTGTTTTGGGGTTTTTTACACACCTATAGGGGGTGTACATCCCCGAACAAGAGCCAATATTGGTTCTCTAATTTTCACCATATATATCCATGAATGTTTTCCCCAATATTGTTTCTAACATGGAGCTAGACATCTTATGTGGATGACACTCAGCCACATTATTAAAAAATTGATCCATGTGGGAGAGAATAGGGTAGGGTAAAACTTAAGGGGATGCATGGAGGGTAAAGTAAATGAATACAATAGCAACATATAAAAACCATGTCATCAAGATTAAAAATCACCCTTATAGAGGGAAGTGAATAAAACAAGTTAGATTTCTCATTTTATAGAAGGAAACACATCATACTTGGCAAAGAATCACCTATTGACTACATGTTGACCCTAAAGTGCAAGCATGGTGAGTAAAGCCCATGGAAAAAACTTGGAAAAAGGTGAAAGGAAGGATGCAAATTTCACCAATGTGAGATGCAAAGTGCATTAACACTTTTAGATCCTATGATTAAATAAAAGGAGTGTGACAAAGGTCAACATGATGAATTGACATTGTGAAAGTACAAAAAAAGTCCCAAGGTTCTAGTAAAGGTATGAAAGGCTAGAAATAAATTATAAAATGTAGTGTAAAGTCTTTCAAAAGTCTGGGGTTGAAATATAAGTACACAAGATGGTATTGAAGTCTAGTGAGAGAAGGCAAGAGAATGACATGGTGGAGATGGGAGGTCAACGTGCACTTTGCACCAACATAATGTGCAAAGTATAATATGCCACCCCACTTTTGGATCCTACAAACCAGGGCATGGAAAAGTGAACTGGAAAAGATAAAAGGGGCTACAATTTTGAAAATCAAACTCATAAAATATTTTTAGCTTGAAAGGCATGCCAATGGAAAATTTACTAGTAACATTTTGAACAAAAGTTAAGTATTATTACTATTGATATCTTTGGCATAGATTTGGGAAGGGTGAGTGTCTTTTGTGCTTGCCTAGTTGTATGAATGGACCAATGTAGTAGTTAGCTCCATGGAAAATCTAACAAAGGGTGTAAATGATGTTCTGAATCAAATTGAGCCTTGAAAAAATTCATACATATGTGCTACGCTAAAAATTATGGAAAATGTGGTTACAAGTTCAAAGATCCCATCTATGGAAATTAAAAGAATGGTTGTCTTCATTTTTCCTTGTGCCTTCTAGACTTCATGTTTGAATCTCCTAGGTAGGATTGTAAAGCTTTCACTTTATACAAATTTGAGGAATACATGGGTATTTAAGGTAAAAGGAGAACATGTAAACTTTGGGAGGGCATGAATATGGGCATTGAATCCTAATAACCCCTACGATGTACCATTTTATTTATTGAATGGCATCTAATTTGGATGATCTAGGTAGCAATGGGACCATAATTGGAGATCCCCCAGGTAGCTTGACAATGGTGTAATGTGTTAAATATACCATGATGGGAATTTATTTATGTGAAATGACCATGAAAACATAGCAATACTAGTTTCCATTAGTAAAATCTTGAGATTCAGAGTTTGGTTATGGGGTAGTAATTTGCATATTTGCCTAGCCTAGTTTTAATGGCTGAGGAATTATTTGGGAGAATGGCATCTCAATGTAATCCTTCAAGTGTAGATTGTTGTTTTGAAAATTTTCATATGAGACCCAAACTCCCTGGGAAGGTTCAGTGGCAAAATCACTATACAAAATGCAAATTCCTAAATTGCACCATGAAAAAAAGTAAGGTATCCAAAACACACTATGTAAAATGCTTAAAAACTTGTATCTCATGAAAAAAAGACATAAAACGTAGTTTGGTGAAGATGGGAGGTTGATTTGCATTTTGCACCAACATAATGTGAAAATTAAAACGTGCACTCACATCTCCAGATCTAATGGACTTCAAAGGGAGATCTGAGTGGGAAAAGTACTATGCAAATTACACCATGAAAATTGCACTTCATGCAAACTGCACTTGTGCAAATTACACTGTGCAAATTGCACTTATGCAAATTTGTGAAAGGGGATAGGATTTCCCAAAAAGGGAAAAAGGAGAAAATAATGCATTTTTGCATTAGAATTATGAATGAAATCATAAAAGGGCAAATTTTCAAAAAAAAACAAATGTGAAGATTGAAAAGTGCAAAAAAGCAAATTTCCAAAAAAGTAAAGTTGCAAAGTGTCAAAATACAAGTTGGAGTCAAAAAGTAAAATTTTTAAAATAACCTAAGTTATTATATTTTCATTTGCTTTGTTTGCCCAAACTTATCTATAGAATAATATTACCGGTTTGCAAGTCCAAGGTGGGCCACTCCAAGGAATATTAATCAAAGGGCCATGGATCTAGACTATTCCTAGATCATCATTGCAATAACATGTTGTTCCATTGTGTGTATAAGAGGAAGGGTAGCTATCTAGGAGGATACAATTGTACAAGTGGTCAAGGGTATCTTTAGGTAGTTACACATGAATAAAATGAGTTTATTTGGCCTCCATAATGAATATTATCCTTCTAGGTCATGTGAAATCCATCCCCAACCAAGAAATTAAGGGGTGTGTTGCATTTCTCCATCATTTCTTATAGAGGCATTTAGAGGAATCATTTTTATTGCAAATAAATGAAGATTCTAGGCATGGTAAAAGGGGGTTTTCTAGCTCAGAGCATCTTGGCATAACTTGGAAGGGTGTTCTACACTTTTTTAAGTTGTAACCTTCACTATTGTATTTGAAAAGCATAAAAATATATAAATAGAAGACTTATCTTCTATTTAGGGTTTTTTGGTTATTTTTGGTCTTTCCTTTTCTCTATAAGTATAGGCTCTACAAAATTTTCAAGATCATTATTGTGTGTACAGTTTGCCTCTCTTGCTTAGTTGGTTGTAGCTTGTATAATCATTAACAAGCTCTAAGAGCATCTCTATATTTCTCCCCTATCCAAAATCAAGCAAATACACCATGTTTGTACCCATGGTAGCATTTTGAAACATTGATCTATGTAATATTTTCTTTCAAGTTAATGGAAAATAGTTATGGTTCTTTACTTTATCCTATTAATGAAGTGCAACGAGATGTTTTACATTCTGTGTTGATTGGATATCTAGCTTTGTGGTCACTAATGGTTATCATTTTGGGCACAAATCTAGGTTACAAACCCATTTTTTCATAAAAATTTGGAAATATTTTGTTGAATACCTCATTAGGGCACCTTGGGATCATAAATTTAGCCAGAGAAAGTATTTGAGATTCTAGTTTTAGTGTATGTTTTTGGGTTTTAAGGATCACTTGGGAATCTATATTCTATTGATACTAATGGATGCAAATTTATCTTTGTAGTTTCCATGGATTGAATTTTAGTTTTCCTACATATTTTTAATATGTGATTTCATGTATGTTTAAATAAACCATGTTGTTTGAAAACCACCAGCACACTACCCTCATTTTTATAACTAACAAATTGTCTTACCTTGTCTTACCCTACATTTAACACACCCTTTGCATACCATAAGTGTTATTTTCCTTTTAGACACATAAGATATTTCATATTTGAGATGATTTTATAGTTTGCATTGCAAAGACCCAATACTAAAATTTTTCCATTCAATCCTTGTTGTTGAAGATTCTTTAGAATGAATATTGCAGTCACTTTCATATCTATATTCAATAGCTTGTATGTAACTTAGTACATTTGTTCATTCTATGTGACAACTCTTCCTAGGTGGATTAAACAAGTTTGGTTGTGCCTTGGTCGTATTTGTGTCCCTTTATACCAATAATCCCCATATAGGTTAAATTGTAGAATCTATTTGTGTGACCAAGATACCTTTTAGGTCCTCTTACCCTTGTTCAGGTAAAGCCATTAGTAGCAAGTAGCTGACCATACCCTCTGTAGGAGCATTTTAGTCATTTTATCCATTTGATTTATCCTTGATGCTAAACCCTCCCTTGGCTACAATGACATACTAGTGCGTTTATCATCTTTGTTTGCCATTTTTATTCAAGTGTGTAAGGTTGAGCGAAAGAATTGTAAAACTCAGAACTAAAAACTTTGACTAGATAAAATCAATCTATTTATTTGATACACATGTAGGGATGAAGGAAAACCTTATAATAATCTTAATATATATGAAGTACTCCTTGAATGCCATTTGTTATATATTTTTTCCTTGGATTATATGTTTAGTATCTTGTTGCTTCAATAAGTGATGTGCTTTCCATGGAAAAAGGCCTATTATTTTATCCATCAATGAAAGACATTGTATGTTTTTCATGATCATATTATTCATTTTTGTCTACAATTTTGAACACCTAATGTGAAACATTCAAGTTCATGAATAGTCTATTACTCTTTACCAATAGAATCTCTAAAAATATGTGACATGGTTCCTATGCCCCAATGTTTATTTCAATAAATGTGTTAGTTGTAAGTATTTTTCATGTTTTTCCTACTAATTCATCAGGGGTTCTAATTATTTCAAGCCACATCAACATTTGATAATAACTTTCAAAACTTTTCTCTACCTTTGTTGTATACTTAGCAGTGTAGTTGACCATGACATGTTTGGATAGAACAAGTTTGTAATCTACATTCACTTTCCACAACTATAATATATACAAATTGTGTGTATTAAATCTATCATCATTTTTTATAGGATCAAAGTTTTTCTCTCTTGTATTTAAGTCTTCTTATAATTTTGATCTATTAATATTCAATGGCCATGGTGCACCATACCTAGAATAAATAATAACTCAATTGTTAGTTATTATACAAATAATATGTATAATTTTTTTACAAGTATTTATATGATTGAAAATCTTACCTAAAAACCAGTTTTCCTCTTTTCTTACATAGGCAAGCACCCTCTCTACACATTGTATGTCATTCTACGCAATTAAGTATCTCTTCATAATCACGCTCCATATCCACCTATGTAAGTTATCTTGTATTTTGAAGACATGGAGGTTGAATTAATTATGTATATTAATTTTTTAGTTACAATGACAATATAGATATTGTATAAAACATATATTACCCAATGATTGATAATATACCTATGTGTTTCTTTGGTGTCGATCTTCCCAATAATTCCAACCATGAAAAATAGAATGGAATTAATTCTCAACATTTTTTCATCCAAAATAAATTAAGGTTATCCATATTTGGTGCTTCGTCTAACCATATGAATCCATGCACATGTGGTGAACCTCTATGTTGTCATTCATATATAGACTAGTAATATTTTCCTTTCATTCCTCTTTGCAATATCTCCTTAATAAAAATTGAATGTCAAAAGTGCATATAATGTGACACTACATGAGGATAATAAGTAATATTCTATCTTCACCAATTTTGGGCTTCTCATGGATCTCTTGATGGGGTTCCTGACATCAGTGTGAGTATTTCAGACCAATATATTTTAGTTGCACTCAATGTGAAGAAAATGGTAGGTGGTCCAATTTGATGCAACGTGTCCATTAATTCACCATCACATTTTTCTCAATATGATCTTATGCCTCTTAATGAGGTTCAAAACCACATCAAATAATATAATATATTTGAGTGTGGTACATTATCCATATGCTCACATAACTCAGTAATAATGATTGACATCTTTTGAAGGCTTTTTTCATAAACACTGCACCTGCATTTTGTGCACAATGTCTCATGATCATGTTCATAATGTAATATATAAATCATGGATGTCATCCAAAATGTTGATCCTTATATCAAAATAGATGTTTAATAAATTCATGCAGATGTACTCATTTCAACCATGGTTCTATCCAATCACATGTTCCATTAGGAAACAATATTGGAAATGCTCTATTAAGTAATCCTAATGTGATATACTCATTTATAAGATATGCTCCAATCAATTAGTGATCCAAGATCCATATTGGGGTTGTTTACCCATGCATGGATTAATTCCATCTAAACACCAATACTGATGCATTAGGGGGTTTAAAGGCCATTAAAGTAGTGTGATCAATGATATTTATTTCATCCATCTCCATCAGTGGACCCACAATACAACTTCATTTGCATTAGAATCAAATTTCATATGAACAAAGTTTATTTGGTTAAAGATATTCTCATCAAAGTTATGTGTAATATCATTGAGTGCATTTTCATCAATTTGAACATCATAATAAAACATAGCATGTTCTATTTTATATTTTAATGCCTTGTATACTTTCTATCTATTAATAGTAAAGTTTTAATTTGTTCGACATTGATCCCTTCATTATACTATAATCATTGGAAAATATTTTATTTGATGTGGTAAAACATAAGAAATTTCTTTTTCTTCTTATAGAAAATAGATTGTATGTCATTTATATTTATATTGGCCTCTTACATGTGTCACTTATAGGAGTGGGTTGAAACTAGATATTAACATTTCCTCAACTTATGTTAACTTTTACAAGTTCTAGTGGTTGTGGTCCATGATCCACATTATTCGACACTAAAAATCGATGATGATCTTTATCTTATTAACATCTATTGCATACATGGTTTTTAGGGGTTCGAGAAACATCTATTATAATATAACTTTATTGACAAATATAACAGATACTTGGTGAAGCAATATTATCAAAGCCATGTCAAAAAATAATTTGAAATGTTTTCAAATCTCTCCCAACCATTGCATTGGGATCAATTATATTTTTCTCTCTTTTAATTTCTATATCTTCATTTTTTCTTCTTCTTTTAGGTTGCAAAGTTGACTCTTCTTGTAAATCATTATTTTCCATTTGTCTTCTTCTTGTAGGTTGAGATGTTTTCTCTTGTAAAATATTTATTTTGTGTAGTATTTGTAACATCAATATCCATTACAACTTGAAATGCATTATTTAGTGTTTGGAGCACACTACATATCAATATCAATTTTACTTATTTAGAATTTATATCAACATTATAAATCAATCATTGGTAGTCCATTGGAGATGCTTCACAATGAAGTTATTGTTTATAATGTTGTTATTATAACTTTTTAAATTGATTTGAATGCATTTTCTTTGTAATTTTGTTCTTAATACATATTTTTCATCTTGAGATGTTTGTGCTCAAATGTTTGTAATCATATCTACATGTTGCCTCTTTTTTAATTCTAATTCTTTAGCTATCTATTTGCAACTGTGTTTTTTAATCTTTGTTTGTCATTATCATTTTGATTTTTTCTTTTATCCCCTCTTTGTACATATGCCATATGTTTTTGTCTTCTGATATTGTTTTTGATATTCTCTTCATTCTTCTTTGTTTACAAATTCAATTTTGGTCAAGCCATATTTACATAATTTTTAAAAATAATATATTTATTATATATTGGAATAACGCATTGAATTTTATCACTGTAGAGATATCTTAATGATATTCATAATTCACAAATATATCAAAACATCAAACAAGGTTAACTAAAATAAGTGCGACAATTGAATATAAAAATAATATAAGTATAAAAAATTTACTTAAAATTACTATGTAACATTTCTATATTTTAAAATAATATAAATGGATATTCCAATTACTACTTATTGTATATAATAATAATATAAGTATACAAAATTTTCTTAGAATTATTCCAATATAATATAAAAAATAAAACTTATCTTCAAAAAAAATCTATTTAAACATAAACTAGTTATTAAAATATAACATTAAATTAATATATTTTTTATGTTAAAATATATACTTATACTAGTATTTATATCAATGTAAATTTACCAAAATTAGGTTTCAAAAAATATTTCTATCACTTTCAATTTGTTTTAACTTTTAATTTAAAAAATCATGATTCATTAACATAATAAAATTCTTAATCTTTAAAATATCTAATAATACATGTTCATTATATATTATAATAAAATACTAGATAATAAGGCTAATGTGTGGGTTAATAACCCTAAATATATATTTTTATGTTGTACATTGATATAAGTTAATAAATATGATAATAACAAAAATAATAGTATGAATTGAAGTGCACAATAAAGAAAACACAAAAGAGTTGGGGAGCAATTCACAAGCATTATAAATTCATAGTAGTCAAAGTAATAATTGAAACATACATAATGCAAGTTATCAAATTTAATTATTTCCACAAAAAATATTACTTAGGAACTTACTCTGTAGATTACATGCCAACTTCACAAAGATAAATACGCTTAATTGGCAAATCACTATTAGGATTCCTCCTACTAAAAATAGAGTGGAAAAATGCCATTGAGACATTCCTTACTAATAATATAATTTGATGGAATTCATGTTCCTAGAAACAAGGGTTTGACTCCTTTATTTTTTGTGACAATAGTGAGAGGATTGTTCCCCACAAACACCCCATGTCAAAGAATGGACTATAAACTAGATTACAAAAGGATTCAAAATTTAACTTTGTTATCACATATCTAACATATTCTTGGTTACATCATTGTATATGATCGTGTCTATGTTCAATGTGTGATTTTGATAATGAAAAAAATGAACATACCGTACTGCATTAACTGCAAGTTAATATATTTTGAGACTCTCCAAAGCAATTTCAATGTGGCCTAACAAAAATATCCTTATTGATAATAAAATATTTACTAACTCAATCTTCATGAAAATATAGAATGGTGAACTCTCACAAGATATTAATAAAATTTTCCTTTGCTATAATGACCATTCTTTTTTATTTTCACCCACGTAAAGATGGTGAAAGAAGAAGATTTAGATAGTAACCAACATGAAAATTTTTACCACCATCACTAAATACGACCTCTTCACACCTATGTTATGTGTTATCAACTTCTCTAACTTGTTCATATTTTCCCAACTATCAATTATATTATTTTATGTGACAACATAGATTAATGGATGTGCAACATTGATCATGCTATATGGAATGAAAATATAATTGGGAATGGTAGGCCATAATAGTAATTATTATATTAGAAGTGAACATAAATTGAATGTTAAATGTTGATTGGATGATGTTGTAATTCATGACCTTGTTAATTATTGTATAGTACAATAAGGCATAGCAACATAAAAATATTAGTTATAAAAAATTTATAACATAATTAGAAACGTTGATTAATTGAGAGCGTAGTTAGGATTGATTTTGTGGTTAAACTAATTGGCATCAAAAATTTGATGTATTCATCTGAAAAACAATAATTTATGCCTCATATCATGACTTACAAGTAATTAATTTTTCAAATTGATAACCCATGTAATGTAATTCATACTTTTCCTTTATCGTTGGTAGTTTTCATATTTTCTTGTCTTGCATTCAAAAGGGGGTGCAACTTGTCCCATTCTATTTTCTTATTTGTCATTTGCACTCAAGATTAAATTTGACAATTGTTTCGCTCTATTATGATTTTTTTATGGTAGATATTCATTTTACATTGCCACTCTAATATAATTTATAGTAGGACAAAATAACATTAAAGATAATTTATATATACAATATAATTTTGATAACTTGTCAAAACTTTCACCTTATATTTTTATATGATCTATAAAAAAAATTATACAGTTAAAATAAATAAATATTCATATAATCATTGAAAGATATTTTTAGAATATGAGAGGGGCATAAGATAATAACCCCATCATGTTTTTGTTGTTTGTTATTTCTCTAGCTGAAAAAGATGGGACTAAGAGTGTTTTCTTTTGGCGATACAATACAATATGATAATTTTCAAAATGCATCAAATGTGATAGGAAATGTTACTTGTGTGTAAGATTTTTGGTGATAATTCATGCCACAACACAATGTTTATCATTATATGTTTTATTTAATACGCAAGGGTATTCCAACTCTGACAAAAATGAAATAAAAATTATATATACAACTTGAATCATAATTCATATTACAATACTATCTACCAATGTTTCCCACTATCTGTAAAACCCTAATTTATCCAAAGGCTAATCAAATACCTTAAAAAAATGTAATTTAGATGTAGGGACAACACTTCCATTAATATTTTAATATATTGAATGAGGTGATAACTCTATTATTATTATAGTGTCCACTCAAAACAAAAAGTTAAATCTGTTGGACTCCAATGCAATGCAAAACATAATAATGACAAAGCTTTTCATTTAATTAAATTGATGGAAAGGTTAAATCTAAATCAAAATATGTATGAAAATTATGCAGCTTGAGTGTAAGAATATGGAGGGTTGTGAAATTACATTGGCATCATCATGTGGGTGTCGGCTCCACTTGCATGGTAATTGGCTAGTGAAAAACACTAATTTATCCAAACCCTAATTTTTAATACATCAAAAATGGTATTTTTAATTTGGGGTCTGTACTTCCATTAATAATTTAATAACTTGAAATGATTTGAAATGACACATCATTGCTAGCTCAATTTTTTTAATATTTTAGAGGTTTTCTTTTGGTGGTGAAATTAGGGGTTAAATTTGATGGTCACCCCTATTTGTTAAGAATTGATTTTGTGATAATTTTTAAACCAATGTCACCTTACACATAATGTTTATATAGATACAAAAATATATATTTTTTCACATCATAAAATGATATAATAGTAGATATATTATTAATATAAATGAAATCATATTTTATTTTAACTATGTGTAAATATTTATAAAAAATAATATAACTTAGTGTAATATTTTTTATGCATTTAAAATATAACAAGAGTTCCACACAGTCCTTATCTGATTCTTTCTCCACTATAGTAAGTAATATATTATCACTCTTAAACTCAACCTAATCAACCCTTACTATCTTAGGTCTCCAAACCTGAGTTTGTTCCTTCTCATACCTTTTCGGGGCTTCTTATCCTTTGACATAACTTTAGGATCTCTTTACTTCATTTGGACATAATTTAGCAATATCGCCAACCTTATGACAACAAAATCAAACAATATGTCTCATACCTTTTACTTGAAGTTGACTGAAATCTCTCTTTGACTGATTGCTTCTCCTCAAACAATCTCTTGCCCTATGACCAACATCATGACAAAAAAAAATAATGGCCACGAAAAGAATTGGAAAACTTGAAGGCATTGGGCTACCTGATTGGCTTCTTCAATTTACCTTTAAAACTTGCATCCTTCTCACCTTGGACTGATATTCATGATCTTTCTCAACCTTGATTATGAGCCTCTCATGCTTATCCTTCAAAGAACCTAACTCAACCTTCAATTGATTACACTCTTCTTCTCTTGATTTCAAACTTGAATATGCAACCTCTAGGTGATTCTTAAGATCTAAAATAAATATCTTATCTTCTTTTGCTTCTATATCCAACTTAGAATCCAAGATACACACTTGTTCCTTCAGATCCTTGACCATAGATTTCAACTCTTGATTCTCCTTGTTGAGCTGCTTGGTCATCATGCTTTCCCTGATCTACCTTTAATCTGTTAAACTCTTTCCAAAGGAGCCTATTTTGATACCAATTGTTAAGCACAAAATATACCAATTCATAGTATATCATATATTTTTTACTTAATCAAATTACTTTACTTTAACCATTTAGTCACACATTCAATATATGCAATAAAATTGAAAGCAATAACATGTACCATGTGTGTGTGTGTGTGTGTGTGTGTGTGTGTGTGTGTGTGTGTGAGAGAGAGAGAGAGAGAGAGAGAGAGAGAGAGAGAGAGAGAGAGAGAGAGAGAGAGAGAGAGAGAGAGAGAGAGAGAGAGAGAGAGAGAGAGAGAGAGAGAGAGAGAGAGAGAGAGAGAGAGAGAGAGAGAGAGAGAGAGAAGATTTTACATAGAAACCCAAAGTGGGAAAATCCATGGAGAACAATATCAAGTATATAAATGTGCACCAACTCAAGTTTATAATGTTCTCAAACACAAACATACAGGAGCATGAACCCCTTTGCTGAGCACCAACATAGTAATGATTTGTGAGCACCAACCCACAGGAGCACCAACCCTTCCTGTGTATAAAACACCACTATCTCTTAATTTTTGATTTATTAACAAATGATAACACACTAATATATCTCTTATCTTTCTCTACTCTCCTCTACTCTTCTTAGCTAGATAAAATCATTCACTTCCAAAATTTAAAATGGCTTCCCAAGCCTCCTTTTATAGCCTTCCAAATTTCCTTTAGTATTCACCCTTTGATACCTTTCAATTCACATAGAAAATGGCACCAAACTTGTCTTTCATGACCCTTCTAATTCCTCAAGGTGACCCTTCATGGAGAAATGTATCCTTTCCCTCTTTTGTCTTTATCTAGTGAATCCTCAAATCCCTCAAGTGGACCCTTCATGGTAAAATGTATCCTTTCCCTCTTTTGTCTTTATTTGGTGACTCTTTGACTTCCTCATGGGTTGAATTTTGTCTTTATGTAAATAAAATTATATTCATTAATATTTAATTGATATAAACACACTTTAGCCAAGATATGAACATTAAAAACACCTTTAGACATTAAATGCTACATTACTAGACTTTTGACATCAATGTAAATATTTCCAACATAATGATGGTAATTATAAACATAGTGAATAAAAAAATGTATCTCTCATATATAACTCTTCTATCACTCTTCCTCTCATACATAATGCACTACTAAATGTTATTTCTAGTTATATGCATGATTCAATTTCAACTAATGCACATGTTAATGATAACATCACATACTCTACTCAATTAGAATGTGACTAAATAAAAAATAAAGATACAAATGAATCTCCCAAGCCACCCCTCACTGCAATAGAACCCAGTTCTAACTCTTCACCTAAATATAACGGTAGCCCACATCCCTCTAGTAAGGTCCAAGTTACCATTACTCCCAAGGTTCAAGTAAACACACCCCCTCTTTGTGATCCAATTGCTAAATGTAGCATTCCCATGGCTAAAATTAATGATCAAATTCAATGATTAAATGGACCACTTCAATATGCTAATATACCATCCTATGAGATTATTTATTTGATGCATGCAGTGGGTGAATTACAACACCAAGTACATCTCATTAGCTTAAAAAATAAGGCTTATAAGTCTTGGATGGATGCCAATAATTTACATGGTAACCCTATTTCAAAAACATTCGTAAAAGCTTCATTACCTAAGCATTTCCAAATACCATAATTTCTTCACTTTGAT
>JARHVA010005400.1:570000-610000 GCA_037957365.1 Torreya grandis | reverse complement strand
TTCATATTTGATATATGCATATTTATTTTTAGTCATAAATAATTAGTTTTAAATATATTTTAGATTGTATCTAAGTTGTCGATTTGGGATCAACATGGATTAGGTAGAGATAGCGATAATCAATGTTGGGAAAAGAATCAGACTTCTAGTAGCATGAATCAATAGAACTTGAATAGACAAATCCCAAGGGGGAATTTCATGGCTAGGATATTTGGCCCTAGGTATGTTAATAGGTGAGCTAGAATGTTAATCAACTTTGATGCCATTGATCTTGAGTTTTGGAATGTTTTAAACAATTTATCCTTTAACCCTGGAAAACATAGGGATGATAGAAGCTTTTATGTCCATAGATTTGGAGTCCAATCTCATTCCCATAGTAGTTTATATCACCACTTAAAAAATAATTTGCATTAATTGTTAGTTCAATCACCTAGCCCAAAGAGAACCCAACGTGTTAATAAGGCACACCATGTTAATGAAACCATTTAGCTAGATGCTAAAATAGCCCATGCTAAGAACTTTGTCAATTTTTATTTTCCTTTTTTTCTAACCTCACCATTTCATAGGGATCCTATTTTAGGTTGTAAAAAAATAAATCTGAAGGAGCCACTTTCAGGTTGTAGGCAATATACTCTCAAAATTCATCCAACCACTTCAGACAAGTAGTCAGATAGTCAGAATCACATAGACACTCTAGTTGAGGTCAAAGTTCTCAAGCAGATTAAGATGGAAGTCGATGATCTTGAAAATGATTCAAGAACAAACATGGTTCACCTTGTAGTAGTTGAGATGGAATATAATTAATGTGTGAATGAACAAGGAAAGCCATTTTTTGAGGTTATTTCTGACTTTGATAATTATTGGATGTCACCAGGATAAATTTTTATTTCAATGTTGAACTTTTTAAGTTATCAAAACTTCAATACTTTCTAATTTGATATTTTGATTTTCAAACTTTGATATTTTGGTTATGGTGTTTTAAAAGTACAATAGCCTTTGTATGTATGTATGTATGTATGTATGTATGTATGTATGTATGTGTGTGTTTTTGTGTGTGTGTGTGTGTGTGTGTGTGTGTGTGTGTGTGTGTGTGTGTGTATATATATATATATATATATATATATATATATATATATATATATATATATATATATATATATATATGCCTAAGTAATTTTTGGAAATATGCATTATGGTATAAATATAAATAAGAATTTCATTAACTTTGATTTATCTATTGATTTATTAAAATATGTTATTCTAGTTTATTATTAATTGATTAAGGGACCCCACCGATTAGGAAATGCCTGGTCTATATTCAAATACTTGATTTATTAAGACTTATTAGTTTTAATTAAACTTTAAGTAATAAATCTCTATCTTAATTGATTTTTAAAAAGTTAATTAGTCAAGTTAAAGAAGTAACTAAGGTTAGTTACTATTTCCTTTTCCAACCAAATTTGAAACATAAAAGGAGATCAATGATTCATTTGAAGGGGAGGAACAACACATATATTGAATACGTATACATTATGAACTCAATCATTTATCTCTTTCTCTCTTATATGTAACTTCTCTGAGATAGCATAACCTTTATAGATAGACCAAATGACACTTTATTTAATGGTTAAATAAATCACATAGACAATATAGGTATATCTAGTTTTATATTATCATTTATAATAGATTATCTAATGTTTGTCAATTTTAACATCTTTTGATGATTGATATTTGCAATCCTATGTGTATAATCCAAGTATTCAACCTAAATAATAATAAAAACTCTATTTTTTATGAAATTTTATTGATCTATTTTATTGTAGAAATTATCTCTCAAGATATTTTGTAAAGAAAGATGTTGATTTCTCAAATAAAATCAATCAATTTTGATAATATAACTCTCTCTATTGAGACTCACATATTTTATCTATATTATACTTTATTTTGATTTTCACTTTAACTTAGTTTAATTTGATTTAGATTAATCTTTAATTACTCTAATTTGTTTTCTGTTTCCTTTAAGTTTTAATATATGTTACTTTTAGTTTGTTTTTACTTACTCTTTATTTCTATTTTTATTTAATTAGTGTCTTAGATTGGTCTTCTTTATTTATTTTATTAGAGTTAAATTTAGTTAGATTTTAGATTATTTAGTTTGTAGATTTAGTTTAGATTTAGATTGTTTTAGTTTGTTAGACTTAGTTAGGTTAGATTAATTTATTTATGTCTAGTTTAATTCTTTGTTTCATTAAATAATTTGTTATTTCTTTCTTAGTTTAGTTGTTGTCATATTTGTTTTATCTAATATAGTTTGTTGGTTGTTTGTTGGTATCTCTTGTGTGTTGAGTTCTTCTTGGTTATTTATTTTGTAGAAGATTTATTCATCTTTGATTTATCTCAATTCTATTTTACTTGTATTTTTGGTTTATTGTATTGGTGTTATTTGAAAGTTATTATAGTAAAATAATGATATTAATTTGAAATATATTATATTATTAAATCATATTTCTTTCTTTCAAGAGATTCTCTTGTTTGTAGGCATTCTCTATCAGATAGGATATTATAAATTCATATCTTAACTAATTTGTTATTTGATAAAGTATATTTTTGAAATTATAATAGAATATATTATATTCAATAACTTATTTTTTATTTCTCAGAATATTTATAAACCTCTCATATCTTTAGAATTGTAATTGAACCTTTAAAACCCTACTATTTCACTAGTATGATTCCAAATTAACTTTCATAATAGGCCAAAAGGTTGATTAGTTGATGGCATAATTTTTATTATCAATAGAATCTTAATGGATCAAAATTATATGAATCTTTAGACATAGGAGATAAAAAGTTTGAGCCTACAAGAAATGATGATAGAGTTAATACACACAATTTTTATATACTATAAATATGGAGTTTAAATGTAGATTGGCAACCTATTCTATTCAAACACCTCATGGTAAAATACATTGCTAAGTAGGTAACAAAGGCATAGAGGATTTATGAAACTTATCATCAAATATTGATGTAGATTGTAATGAAAACCATGATGAATTATCAATAAAAGCATATATAAGATTTCTAATTGAGACACCTGTTAAAATAGACATTGGGGGTGTAATAAACATGTCACATGTTGTTCTAACTTTCATTAGTAGAGAGTAGAAGAGTGTTTAGAAAATTTAATGTTTCACATCAAGTGTTTAAACTTATATACAAAAATGAACAAGATGATCATGAATATCATACAATGTCTTTCATTGATGGATACAATAATAAGCCTTTTCCATGGAAAGTACATCTCTTATTGAAGTAGCAAGATCCTTGACATATAATCCAAGGTGGAAAAAAGACAATGAATGGGAGGAAAAGAGTATTGCAGCTATAGTGATAGTATTTCCAAGGTTTTCCTTCATCCTAATGCATGAATCAAATAATTGTATTTATTTATATTGGTTATAGTTATTACTTTACAATCCATTTCATGATATACAAATAGATATTAGCATTGATGATCAAGAAATAATTTCAAATTGATATTCGTTCAACTATAACTATTGGCACATGGAGACAAGAATAATTTAAAAATATCCTCAAAATCATGGTGATACTGAAGATGAGGACAATCAACCTATTCAACAAAAAAATATGGAACATGAGTGGGAAATCATATCTAGGATACAACATGGCCAAGTTATGGAAGTGAGTGAGATAGATATGTTGGGAAGAATATATATTTATAGACAAGCGTTATGGAATAATGAATATAGAGGTGAAGAATAAATTAAAAAATTGATCAAATTTATAAGCACCATAAAAGATAACAAATTTATTATAGATGATGATATAACAGTAGTTATTAATTATGAAACCTTGGGTGCTAAGAAAAAAAGGTCACTAAATATAGTTAATACACATTTTCATGGAGGTCAAAATAATTTATCCTTATGCATGATAGTCCAAGGAATAGTAGGAATAGAAAAATTATATCTGATATGTTCCATTCATCGAGCTCTTCAAGATGTAACATTCCCAAAGTGATCTCCTTTTATATTACTTAGACCAACTAGAGTTGCAACAATCAATATTGGCATCTCAAATATTCATGCACAACTTTCAATCCTAATTATATATTTTTTTTGAATTAGAAGGAGGAAGATATACAAGTTTCAAAGAAGATATCTTCCACATAAAATACATATTGATTGATGAAATAAGCTTCATTGGGAAATATTTGCTACGAAACATAGACTCTAGACTCCGTCAAGTATTTCATAAAAATAAAAACATGATTTTTGGTTTTATATCTCTTATTTTGGTTGTGTGAACTAGGAATTTGACTCAAGAGAGGTGGTTAGTATTGTGTTAGTCCAAAAATACAAATAAATTGATAAAAATACACACTAACTAGCATAACATCTCTAGGCCTAGTTACTAGGGTGAGCTTAATAATTAAAAAATATATGAAAAAAAGAAAAAAAAGTAAAGAAAAATAAGAATGCTTCACCTTCCTTGGATTCTCTAAATGCTTTTTGTAGTGGCTTGCTCGGCTTGTGCTCATGAGGTCTTCATCAAAGGAGACTTGGTTATCTCCTCTTCTCCTTCGCACCTTGTGGCTTTGGCTTAGGTTGGCTCAATATTTTGGCATCATAACTTTGGCATGTGAGATCTCTTGGTATCAATTTGACATGATAATTTTGTATAAATTAAGATTTTTAATGATGTTCATGGCCTCTCTATTTATAGATTTTCAAGAATGACCAGAATCAACCATGACCATCCATCTCAAGATTGAGATGTGTGGTCATGGATTAACTAAATTATGTAATTAAAATCCATAATTATCCTCATGATGTCTTTCGAAGAAGGGACACTAATGAGGAATTTTAGGTAATAAAGAAGTATAAGAGACCCATAATCTTGATATTTGTGGCATTTATGGCATAGGGATGTCTTCTAGAGAAATGAGGTCACTTGATGATGCATATATTCAATATTCATTTTTAAAAATAGGTTTTCAACAAGTTTCCATGGAATTATTAATTAATCCTTGATTTGTATTAATTAGATCTTAAGCATGATTAAGCACTTTATGCACAAAATACTCAAATTGATTAGAATAACTTATTATTGGTCCAAAATTTTACTCAATTGGAATTGGACATCAATTACAGATGCATTGGATCCATTATCCCATTTAGGATGTTTTCAACACCAAATAACAAAGGCATGAATCTCATACAAGAAATTTGATAGAAAATAATAATCAAGAGCACTCAAGTGCAAACTTAGTATTTTAACTCAAAGTAATTTGATCAAAGTTAGCTGGGTGATAAATTGCATTGCCCCATTTAGTGATACCTTGATCAAAATTGGCACTTGAATGTGCCAATTTTAACTCATTTAATATTCTTTAGTGTTTTCAGGCCAAATTGTGAACTTTTGTGGAAATTGGTCAAAATCCTGGTTGAAGGTCATTGGTGGATAGATTTAGGTGTCTACAATTTGCCCCTATTTGGGAAGGTCTTGAAATATATAAACATAAAAATGTATTCTCAAATAATGAAATATGGCTTGTATACTAAAAAGAATATGATGGTTGAAGAACAAAGCTCCAAATAGTTTTGGGAAGCCTATGATGATGCCCCCTCGAGGGAGTGGTCATCATATTTGTTGATGGGTGGTCCCTCAAAAAGAAACAAGAAGATGGGTGAAATTAACCTTTGATTGAGATTAATCCAAATAATAAAATGCTTGCATGAATTGATGTAAAAAGGATGTTGATTTTCCCAAATGTGGTTATAATAAATAATAAAAGTTAAAATAATGATTTACCCACATACGGTTATAATCATTAAATGGACCTATATTAGGTATAACTAATGGTGTCTCACTGGGTGTGCCATTATGTGAACTAAGAATTTGACTCAAGAGAGGTGATTAGTATTGTGTTAATCAAAATATGCCAAGAAAATAATTAAAAAACACACTAATTAGCATACATCTCTAGGCCTAATTACTAGGGTGAGCTTAATAATTAAAAAAAATTGAAAAGTAAAACTAAAAAATAAATAAAAATAATAATACTTCATCTTCCTTGGATGCTCCAAATTCTTGTTGCAGTGACTTAATCGGCTTATGCTCTCATGAAGTATTCATCAAAAGAGGCTTGGTTATCTCCTCTTCTCCTTGGCACCTTGTGGCTTTGGATTGGCTTGTCTTAATATTTTGGCATCATAACTTTGCTATGTAAGAGCTCTTGGTATCAATTTGATGTGGTAACTTCACATAAATTAAGCTTTTTAATGATGTTTATGGCCTCTCTATTGATAGATTTTCAAGAATGATCAAAATCAACCATGACCATCTATCTCAAGATTGAGATTGTGGTCATGGATTAATTAAATTATTTAATTATAATCCATAATCATCCTCATCATGAATTTTGAACAAGGGTAATTAATGAGGCACGGGAGGTAATAAAGATGTATGGGAGACCCATAATCCTGATATTTGTGGCATTTATGGCCTAGGGATGTCTTCCCAAAAAATGAGGTCGCTTGATGATGCATATATTCAATATTTGTTTTAAAAAACAATTTTTCAACAAGTTTCCATGAAATTATTATTTAAGCCTTGATTTGGATTAAATAGCTCTTAAGCATGATTAAGCTCTTTATGCATAAATTACTCAAATTAATCAGAATGCCTTGTTACTGGTCTAAAATTTAACTAGATTAGAATTGGAAGTCAATATCAGATGAATTAGATCCATTATCCCATTTAGGATGTTTCCAACACTAAATAATGAAGACATGAATCTTATACAAGAACTTTGATTAAAAAAAAGAGCAATCTAGAGCACCTAGGTGCAAAATTAGTATTTTAACTCAAAATTATCTAATCAAAGTTAACTGGCCCATAAATTCCATTACCCCATTTAGTGATACCCTCACCAAAATTGGCACTTGAATATGTCAATTTAAACTCATTTAATGTGTTTTAGTGTTTTTAGGCCAAATTGTGCACTTTAGTGGAAATTGGTCAAAAGCTTGGTTGGAGGTCATTGGTGGCTAAATTTAGGTGTCTACAGTTTGTCCTTATTTGGGAAGGCATTTCAAGCTATAAGCACATCAATTCCTTCTCAAATAATGAGAGATGGAATGTATGCCAAAAAGAAGATGATGTTTGAAGAACAAAGCTCCAAATGGTTTTGGGAAGCCTATGATGATACCCCATAAAGGGAATAGTAATCACATTTGTTGATTGGCAGTCCCTTGAAAACAAACAAGAAGAAAGGTGGAATTAACCTATCATTGAGATTAATCCAAATAAGAAAATGCTTGCATGCATGATCTAAAAAAGATGTTGATTTTCCTAAAGCTGGTTATAATCAAGAATAAAAGTTAAAATAATGATTTCTCCACAAGTGGTTATAACATTAAGAGGACCTAGATTAGCTAAAATTGATGGTGTCCTAGTTAGGGATGATTAGCATGAATAACTCAAGGTTATAACTTAGAATATAGATTAAATATGAGTGGGTGCAAAGTGATGAATAAGATGAATTATACCTGCTAATGAGGAGATGCTCATCCTTATTAGTAATGATATAACTAGAATGGCCAATGGGTTAATTTGATCAAGGGTGGGATGGAAGGATTTTCCAAGGTGTTAAGGAGAAACTTCTATAGATCCATTGATTATAGACCTTCCTGAAGATAATTTCAGTTGTAGCATGTGATAGTAGGCTTTATGATAGAACATCATTAAGACTAGCCCAAAATATACATAAGAGCTAACTCATGATCCAATAAACACTCAAAAATAATACACCAATGATAAAAATCATGATGATAATATTGATGTATGAATATGGATAGACCCAAGAAGAATGTGCTTGAGGAATCACCCATAAATGCATATAAACTGAGTCAAGTCAACAGTGCTGAAAGCACACAAATAAGTAAGTGAATAAACAAATAAACAAATAAATAGAAATCCTGAAAATAAAAGCAAAAGAAAGCATCCTAACAATGACAATTCCCTAGTAAGGTGGATCAAGGATAATTGACTAGGCTTAGACATGACAAATATTTTTAGCATTTTGAGGTATCTAAACTCGTTAGAGAATGACCAGATACCTACTCATAAAATGGTGAGAGTGTTTAGCTTAGTTTGCTCACAAAATAGAGAGAGTGTATGGAATGGGGGACTAAGGTGACCTTAACATGAATTTATCATGACCCACATAGTCCTAAAATGAGATCAAGTCACATTAATTTTTTTCACATAAAAGGTTAGGAAAAACCAACTATGACCCAACAAGTTATCAAATATAGAAAATGGCTAGTTAAATGAAAATAGTGATAGAAAAGTATGCGATAATGCATTATAAACAAGTGGTGTCCCTAGTTTGTCCACAATTTATTATAATTAGGATATGATGGAATAGGTCAATGATACTAATTTTCTCATAGGCAGTTATAATTAGTAGTAAGACTAGTGAGACATTGATTTCCTCATAAGTGGTTATAATCAGGATCACATAAAAAATCTTGATACAAGATGAAAAATGAAAGATATCTTGCTAGACCAACTGTCACACTAATTTCATAGACTATCATTGAAACATGGATTGGATTGATTTTTGAAACCTGGTCAGAATCCTCTCACAAAAGTGTAGAAAGAACCAAAGTAACCAAGATTAAAATAGGATTGGGTAAGATGAGTAAAAATAAGATTTGGTCTAGATAGGAATGGAATGATATGATGGTATGGTCTTGATAAGGATAATGATGGTTTTTGATAGATTAAAAAAATGGTAAGAGGGTTTCCCCCAAGTGAGAAGGTGATTAGTTGGGATATGAAACAATGGTAAAAGGATATGTAACAATGATAATGGCATGTCAATTAAATGGTATGGCACATGTTTTTGTCTTAGGTGTGGTTTTTGATTCTGTTGTTCTTACTGATGGGGAGATGCATGTCCTAATCAACAAATGATACAAATATAATACTTGATCTTATTAATTGTTAGCCCACACCTCATTTGAAAAGTTTCTTGATCAAGAACTCAAAGCAGATTTAGATTATGAGAATGTTTTTATGATATTCATTGGTCATTTATTCTAATTCCTTCAAACATTGAGACAAGGTATATTTGTAGCCTTTGTAAAGGAAAGTGCATCCATGGGTGTTAGGTTTGACTATGAAATAGAATGGTAGATGATGATGGAATGTGGAATGGTTAGAAAACAAATGAAGATTAGGATGTTCAGTCACACTTAATGTTGATGATGCTAGATCCAACATAATTTTGGTTATGGTGGGTCTAAAGACTTGTTCTCTCGATAGGATAATTAGATTTTTCTATTATTTGGACTTAAGAGTAGCTACCATATGATTAGGCTGTAGATAGAAAGTTATTTTGATTTGATCTTTGATTTTATCTTCATCAAGCACTGAAGAACTTTTCTATTCAACTATTAGTGCCTCGATGAGGTTTTCACCAATGAATTTATCTTTATTGTCCCGTCATGCCTCTGAGAAGGTTTCACTAAGGAATATTGACTTTTGACTTTTATTGTGTTTTAGCACTTCCAAAAAAGTTTCACTAGAAGATGTTGAGTTTTGACTTTGATTTTCCCGTAGCACCTCCAAAAAAGTTTCACTAGGAGAGTGTTCTTCTTTTATATGAATTTAATCTTGGCCTCCTTGCTCTTCTTCAACTACTATGTCACCATGGATCCAATTTAACAAAATGTGACTTTTTAGATCCTAATCAACACTTATGGGAGATGTAATGTCAATGATATGGATATTTTGGTTAATGGTAACGGCTTCTAGAAAGGTAATGGAATGGGGAGAGGCTACATAATCCTCATAGAATATACTAGGATAACTTAGGTCGAAGCTAAAATACTCATCCTGAAAAACCATAGAAAGATCACTAATGTATTCAAATTGATCTACAAGGCATGCTCAACCAATATTGTAATAACCATGAATATATTCTTCTTTTGAATCTAATTCAAACTCAAGGGACTTTGAATCTGATGTTGAGACTGATGTTGATTTAGATTTTGATAGTTAATCTAATGTTAGTTCAAAAATAGAACCTGAATCTAGCTTTGATTATTCATCTGATGGGTACTCTGTTCAAATGATATCTTGTTGAATATTTGGTTTTGGAGAAGTAACAACCTATGATGGCATAATGGGATCCATAAAAACTTGTTTGTCAGAGTGGGACTCATCTAAGATGGGAAAAAGGTCAAGAGATAACTCCTTAGAGACTGACTTGTCAATAAGAAGCTCTTGAAAAATAGGCACATGATAAAGGTAATGAATTTACTAAAGGTGGTTATAATCATTAAGAAGTGACTCGACAAAGACTGACTCATCAGTTTGAGATGCCTCGAAAACTAGTATATGATAAATAGGTGATTCATCACAGGTTGACTTATCACAAGTGCTTGGTTCAATAAAAACATCTTGGATTGGTTGGTTGTTTGGGCTTTGGTTTTCAATGAGTTGGCAAATAACCATTTTGAACATATCTTGGTCTTCAAAAGATTGGATCGATTGAGGTTTGGATGGGATTGGTTATGCATGAGATATGGCTTGTGGTTGGATAATGGTAGGGCAATGGAGCACATGATTGCTGACATGAGCCAAAATATGAAGTCCTAAAATGGTAATGATAGGGTGGTGTGGAGTTTGATTACTCACATAATTCAAAGGACTATGTCCTAAAATGATGAAGGGGCATTATGGAACCTAATTGCTCACATAAGCCAAAGCATCCAAGTCTTTTTCATAAAGTATATCATTCTTGTTGTTAGCTAGCTCATAAGTTGGTTCTCGACTATGTTCCACATACTGAATATTGTAAAGAGGGTATGGATCCATATCCCCAAAAAACATTATTTATATTTGGGTCTTCAAAGTCCTCCTCACAAGCCTCTTCATGTTAATGAAGGTCTCAATTTAGATTTTGTGGATTTTCACTATGTTCCCCATATGGAGTATTATGGGGAGAATAATAAAAATCCTTAGAAAATCTCTCTATAGGGGTTCCTAGTGGGATTTTATGTAGACATTCTATCATAAATTAGATTGTATGTGACTCCACCATAAGTGTATCTACACATATCCACATAAATGATGAAAGCTCTTAAATAAAAAGGCTGAGTTCTACAAACTCTAAAAAAATGTCCAAAGGACAAATCGTTCAAACTTAGCCTAACTTGGTCGAAGGGGTGGATTTGTATCTCTAATAAGGTCTGAAAGTGGAGCTGTATCTCCAAAATGATTTGTGTTAAGACTTGGAATAAAACAATCTAACATCAAATGTCTAATGTGAAATGTCATATGCATAAAAGGTAAAGTGTCTGAATAAAAATTGACATGTCAAAGGTCAAGGTCTAAGTGTTTCAAATAAGGTCTAAACTAAGAAAGGGAAAAGCTAAGATACTAGGTCTTTTGTTCAGATGTGGAGTTAAAATCTAGGCTAAAAAAAAAAGCATATGCTAATAATTTTGACCAAATGGCATCAAAAGTTAGACTACAAACAAAGGTATCAGGTGATTTGATTTAATCTAACAAGTTTGGAAAGAACTTTGACATAAACTTGGCACATAGAATCAAAGATAAATATGATTAGTTGGCATAAGGCATAAGATAAAAGGCTCTTTGGAGAAAGACTATGTTTTCCCAAATAAAAGCATAAATAATGATAAGGATAGTATCTGAACAAAAAAACCATCAATAGTTTTTAAATTTGGGTAATCAATTAACTAAAGTTATGTAACCCAAAAGAGAAAGATCAATGTATCAGCCCCATGAATTAAGTACTAAATAGAAATCAATCAATGTCTGAATCCAAACATGACAATGCTAATTAAAAACTCAATGGTGAAAACTAGGATTTGATAAAAAAAAGCTAGACAAGATTTGATAACTTGACAGCACAAGACAAAGGTATAAATGGTATACATAAAATGGTTTGAAACAATGGTTTCTGATACAAGGTAAACTATTCTTGAAATAAATTGAGCAACCTAATGGTGTAAGCATGCTCGAATGATGTAATCTATGTTATGTTTCAAAGATTTAAAAGGCTCAAAATGTTTTGACATGATTTGGGAAACATAACACTAACCTCCTCAAGTCAAATACATTGTTTTGACATGGCTTATGAATAAACAAACAAGTTTTAGTCTCAAAATATACCAAGCAAAAATGACCAAAATACACTAACTATAATCATCCAAATCCTAGAAAGGGTATTGTAATATGGGGTTGACTAAGCTAGGAAGCTTCCAAATTTTTCTAAGGGAATAAATCACATAATGACTTTCACAATAAATGATGTAAAAGATAAGCATAAAAATTCGGTAATCATGGCATTGACTAGTTGTAAAAAGGTCTAGTCCTTTTTACAATGACTACATCCTGTTGTTCACTCAATATAGTTAGATATCCAAATGTAGATATGTCTCATGTGAAACTCAAAAAGAGTAAATGAAGTCAATGCTGGGAGATAAAACCCTAGGTCAAAGCTTCCCTAAAGAACTCATAGGAGGTAATGACATCCCCCTCACAAGACAAGTTTACATAAAATAAAGAAAGCATAAAATAGAATGGCTTTAAGGTCATTGTCAAGGTCATCGAAAACTTTTACAAGTTTTTAGGGAGTGCTTTAGATGACATTCTTTCTATGCCTTGGACTAGGCAATTTGCAAATAAGGAAAGAGCTTTTGATTCCAAGGGTTCCCTAAAGGGGACAAATGGAAGAACATACATGCAATATCTTTGTATTATGTGAAAACAAAGTGCTAATTGAAACAATGAAAACAAAATTGACAATTGTGTTCAATTGTAAGCCCAAATGAAATATTTGGTGGTGTTATTTTGACCCCTTGGTCTTAAAATTATAAACTTTGAAAACTAATGCTAAAAACTTGCTTAAGCATCTAAATGTTATATTAAGCACCAAAATAATGTTTCTAGTTCATTTTAAAGCATACAAAAGATGATTTAAACAAATTTTAGGAATTTTCCAAGTTGTTCTTGTAAGAAAAATGTTAGCAAGTGGTTTAGCTTTGAAGCATTTTTAAAGATGAAATAATTTACTTAGTAAAATGAACTCTCAAGTTGACATAGTCAAGTTGGGATCCGATTTAGGGTGAGTTGGGATCTGAGTCAGGGTGAGTTGGGATCTAAGATTGGATTCAAGTTGGGGAAAGTTAGGATTTGAGTCAAGGATAGTTGAGATTTGAGTCAGGGTGAGTTGGGATTTGAGTAAGGGTGAGTTGGGATTTGAGTCAGGGTGAGTCAAGGTGAGTTGGGATCTGAGTCAGGGTGAGTTGGGATCCAAGTTGGGATGTGAGTCAGGGTGAGTTGGGATCTGATTTAGGATCCAAGTCGAGGTGAGTTGGGATCTAAGTTAGGATCTGAAAACAAAACTGTGAGCTTCAAAAAATAAGCTTTTTGCTCAAATCTTCACCTTTTTTGCTTCCACACTCCAAGATCTTGCATGATAATAGTTAGTATGTTACTTGTAGGTGTTATTTGATAAAAGAATTTGGGTGTGGTCTCATTGAGCATGCCATTATGTGAACTAGGAATTTGACTCAAGAGAGGTGATTAGTATTGTGTTAGTCCAAAAATTAAAACAAATTGATAAAAAAAATGCTAATTAGCATACATATCTAGGCCTAGTTACTAGGGTGAGCTCAATAATAAAAACAAATAAAAATCAAAACTAAAAAGTAAAGAAAAACAAGAATCCTTCACCTTCATTGGATGCTCCAAATTCTTGTTGTAGTGGCTTGATCGGCTTGTGCTCATGAAGTCTTCATCAAAGGAGGATTGGTTATCTCCTCTTCTCCTTGGCACCTTGTGGCTTTGGCTTGGCTTGGATCAATATTTTGGCATCATAATTTTTTCATGTTAGAGCTCTTGGAATCAATTGGACATGGTAACTTTGCACAGATTAATCTTTTTATTGATCTTCATGGCCTCTTTATTTATAGATTTTCAAGAATGACCAAAATTAACCATGACCATCCATCTCAATATTGAGATGTGTGGTCATGGATTAATTGAATTATGTAATTAAAATACATAATTATCCTCATCATAACTTTGGATTAAGGGACATTAATGAGGCATGGGAGGTAATAAAAAGGCATGAGAGACCCATAATATTGATATTTGTGGCATTTATGGCCTAGGGATGTCTTCCCAAAAAATGAGGTCACTTGATGATGCATATAGTCAATATTCATTTCTAAAAACAAGTTTCAACAAGTTTTCATGTAATTATTAATTAGGCCTTGATTTATATTAATTGGCTCTTAAGCATGATTAATCACTTTGTGCATAAATAACTAAAATTGATCAAAATGCCTTGTTATTGGTCCAAAATTTCCCTAGATTGTAATTAAGAGTCAATGTTAGATGAGTTGTATCTATTATCCTATTTAGGATGTTACCAACATCAAATAACAAAGACACGCATCTCATACAATAAATTTGATAGAAAATAGAAATCCATATCACCTAGGTACAAAATTGGCATTTTGACTCAAAATAATCTAATCAAAGTTAGCTAGCCCATAAATTGCATTTCCCCATTTAGTGATACCCTAGACAAAATTGGCACTTGAATATGTCAATTTTAACTCATTTAATGTGTTTTAGTGTTTTTAGCTGAAGTTGTACACTTTGATAGAAAATGGTCAAAAGCTTGGTTAGAAGTCATTGGTGGCTAGATTTAGGTGTCTACAAGTTGGAAATTTGGGCCAGCTTCCTCCTGTTAGTGATAAACCACCATATAATAGTAACATACGAGCTAAACTATTTTTGGAAGATTTTAAAATAGTTGTTACTTTAAACAAAATATTTTGATAGGAAACAGAAAGTGATGACCAATAAAGGTTTTGTCAGCTACTCACAAATCTAAGAGATTCAAATTTGACAATAGATGACTGGAAGCTATTGATGACTAGAAAAAATGTTGGAATAAATATAGACACAATTTAAAAGTTTAGCAACTGTATTCAATTTTTTTAAATAAATGATAATGTCTATAACCACTAAAAAATAAAATTTTATATATTGAAAATAATGGTTGTATGTAGTATTGCAACCAAGGTAGGAAATGCCAATACACCAATGGGAGGTCCAAATGATGAACTTGATGTGGAGTTACTAATTTCTATTGATGGAAGATTCATGTTAACTTCTAATCTTTGGATAAACTCAAGTCTAGTAAATAGAGCTCTAAGGTATATCATAAGTATAATCTATAAAATTGGGAGTGCCCTACTAGAACCACTATCATATGTTATGGTTGAGTTTGAAAATTACTCAGTAATAATGGTTGAAGATGAAACTCCATATGAAGTTATAATTTCACCAATGCAACATAATGCACAACCCAACTACCCTTATGGTTAGCTTGGTCATTAACAATGCACAAATCACAAGGTTTGACCCTTTTAAAATCCATAACGGATATATGTCAAAGGAAATAAAATGATTAATATTTTTGGCTATATCCCCTATAAATTACTTGGAAGGAATAAGAATATTACCTCCATTTACATATGACCACTATGAAAAACTAAATAATGGAGAATAACTTTCTAAATGGAAAGCCGAGGAAGACAAATTGAAACTTTTAGAGGAAAAATAATTTCATGTAACTATGAAAAAATTCATGTACTTAGTCATTATTTTACATTTTATTTGATGTGTACTTTTTTATTATTTGACATGTTATGTGATATGCATGGTACATTTTGATGAGTACTAAATAACTATTTTAGATTGAGAATATTAAACTATGTAAATTACATTAATGTGTATTATAGTTCTGTATTATATAATGTAATCTACAATAGACATTTCAAATTTTATGGAAAAATTCAAATTATATGTCAAGTAAATATGGAAAATACATAGTTGCTACTAGCATACCTATCTTAAATAAACTTATGTCAAATACATCGAGAGATATTATTCTCAAGGTACATATTTCACTTATGTCATAAATTGAATATAATAGGAACACCTAGAGAATGATATCTCTCAATATATTTTACATAGATTTAGCTAATATAGATATAATAGTATCTATCCAAATACACAATATATCTTAACATTAAGTTCAAATATATTTTTTTAAAATACTATCTATGTTTTAATAAGAGTAATTATTTTTAGTAAATGGATTAATAAAATAAAATTAACTTTAATAATGTCTTAATATAAAAAAAATGACACATGATCTTATAAAAAATTAATATTAAAAAAATCTAACTACTTCATTATGTGAGTATATCTACGCAAATTTTTGACTAGAGCCTCATATTAAATTATGTGAGTATGTTCAAATTATTAGAATCCTCTTTCAAGATTATTATGCTTCATAACTAAATCATTAAATAAAATTTATCCACTTTCAAGCATAGATACCACTTTATAATGAACAAGCGTGAAAATGAACATAAATAAAAATGTCATTAAATCATCTAATAGTTAATAATATTCAATATTATCAATATGAGATCTATAATTATTTTAATCCATTTCCTTACACTAAGTTAATATTTATGTAAACATTTATAATAATAACATGAAATGATGACATACATATATTACTTCAATAAAATATAGTTATGATGGAGGAGACCCATCATATGTCGATTTTCACTTTGGTGCCAATTATTACCATATCAATTTAACTTACACACAACTACCATCAATTTATACACAATAAATTATAAGCTTATATGTTTATTAAAATTAATATGATAGTTAAAAATATTTTTTATAGAGTAACATGCCACACATAATCTATTAGGTACATATTTGTATGACGATAAGATGAAAAGTAGGATCGAGTGCGAGAGTATTTAACAATGATGTAATCATATTTTTTTCAAAAAAAAATTGACATATTATTCCAATCTCCACATGAACATGTCCAAGTATATATAGAAATGTCATGTCCCCTTTTTAATTGACATGTTCTGAGTTCATGGTTAGCCTATTATGCGACCTTCGTAGGCTAATAGGATGGATAGAGGGTCATAATGGAGCTTGGCTCAACTTTGATTCATAGGATTTCTACATTTGATTTTCATTCAGGTTATTTCAGACATATTTGGCCTGGGCTCCTACTTTTTAGGGATATTTGATATGCAGCGGAGCGCCTTTATTATGGTATGGGTATGTGCGGAATCACTCCCTGATTCACTCGCTTCGATCGGTTCATCGATCCAACATGTATTGAGGGAGATATTAATATTTGATTGATTTAATCAAATATTAATTATTTAGCCTATTTTTAATTAGAAACCCTAATTCTAATTTAAGAAACCCTAATTAGGGCAAGCACATCTTTTTGAGGGTATAAGGGTTTCTCATGGAGGCCATTGTTCATTATGCTATTGACTATTGATATTGATTTTGAGAATTTCTTCTGTGAAGACTGAGCCTAGGGTTCAAGGATTCCATCTGCATTGGAGAATGTTCCCTCTTCAGTGTGTGCAATTAAGAGGCTGTGGAATATCAGCTGATATATTGCCAAAGTGAGAGATAGCTTCATCCAGAGGTTATCACAAAATTTCAGGTTTGAGAGATAACATCACACAGAAGTTATTACAGATATTCTAGGTATTTCTTTATTCTTGTTTTGATTCAATAAATTATACAGCTAGAGATCTATGCTAGAAAAGTATATTTTCAGATCAGTGGTTGAAAACAGGGAAGTTGTGCTTAATTGGCGGCCGTACAAGGTCCGTACAGGTCCGTACAGATCAGCTCAGGAACTGACCTCGACAGACAGAGGGTTTGAGTGACCGACATCGGTCAACTGAAGATCGACGTCGGCAGAAATTCGACCGGTAGAGACCGACGTCGACGAGATATCGACCGACGACGGCGACTGTGTGTCGACACAGAAGGGCCGAGACCTTCCAGAATTCAATTTTCACTTCCAGTTTTGATAAGCCAGGGTTTTTAAGACTGTATTTCATATTTGTATGCATGAGAAAGGATGGCAATTGTAATAGTTTAAAAGGACCAGTGATAAGATTTGTAATTTGCTATTCAAAGACTATATTATTGTGATTATTCTGAATTTATTCAACAGAAGTTATATCTTGTTCAAAGTTTTTGTGTTGCTATATTTCCTATTTTGGAGGGGATATTACAGTGGTATCAGAGCTTTGGTCTTTGGTATCATAGTTTTGTGTCTTTCATATATCTCTATTGGTAGGGGATATTACAGTGGTATCAAAGCTAAATCCTGCCAGCCTGAGGGTGTATAGATCTTATGCAGCCACAAGAGTTGGGACCACACAAGTATAACACACACCGTTGAGCCTTGCTTGAAGGTACTCAAGTGTTAGATCAGCCACCAACCATCATGAGTGACAGACGTGAGGGCAGCCCACCCAGGGGCCACAGGTATGATGCTGATCAGGGCACCAGAGAATTTCAGCGTGCTATGATGACAAGCCAACAGTAGATGGCTCAGACACTACAAGCACTTATGACTATGATAGAGAGAATGAACACACCTGATGGATAGAACGGGGACCAAAGAGATGACAGGAGTGCTACGGTTAATCAGAGGCCACAGCAGGCTCACTCCAGAACAGCTGATAGACCTACACGTCCTACTTTTGTTTAAGAAGAACCAGAGGCACCAGTAGAGGAAGCAGGGAATAACCCATTTGCAGATGTTTACATGGCTGCAAATGATGAGTGGGACTTATTACCTCTTCATGTCCAAGAGAGGATGACCTTTGATCATTTTGTCAATCTTAGGAGAGAACACTACCGATTGGTTAGACAGGACAGGAAGCCTAGAGTTCAATTCAGTGAGCTGTAGAAGGCTATTGGTAAGCTTTCTTTGACTACTTTTGATGGCAGCGGTAAGATGACAGCTCAAGCTTGGGTTCATAAGCTTGACACCTTTTTGGCATTGAGACCAATGTCAGAGATAGATGCCATCAAATACGCCACTTTTCACTTGGATGGAGTAGCACATGATTGGTGGTACCATGGTATGGTAACACTTCAGCATAATCAGGTAACAGAGTACCAGGACTTTGTGGATAGATTGGTTGAGCGGTTTGATAGGAGAGATCCCGAGGTTTACTTTTGAGATCTAGCACAGTTGAGACAAACAGGTAGTTTGGAGTCCTTCATTGGTGAGTTTTAGAGATTGGCAGTCATGGTACCCAATATTTCAGAGCGTAGATTGGTAGTTCTCTTCATAGAGGGATTGACAGAGCCATTAAGGGGTTGGATCAAAGCCCTTGATCCTCCTTCATTACAGGTAGCTATGAAGAAGGCACGTGATATGGAGATGGCAGCCCCATCCAATAAATTTAACGCCAGAGGTACTTCTTCTAGAGACCATAAGCACTCCCACGGGGATACAGAGAGACCAGATTTTAACATAGATAAATCCAGGGCAAAAAATGATTCAAAGGCCAATCCAGCAGCACCACCTTTGGATCCTGAGGCACTTAATGATTTACGCAGGAAGAAGCTTTGCTTCTACTGCAAAGGACCATATGATATCCATCACGATTGTCCTTTGAGGCCTAAGGGCAAGGCGAATCGTATGATGTGGGTATACTATGAGGATTTAGATTCTGAGGATTCCAAGCAGCAGAACAGTTCTGAGGGGGCAGAGGCAGAGGCTTCAGGGCCTAAGGTAGAAGTAGAGTTAGAGCTTCACATTCAGGAGGTACGCATATCCAGTATTCAGTTAGATGAGTCATTCAGACTCCGTGGAGTTTTGGTAGGGCAGAAGGTTATCACCCTTCTTGATACAGGAGCCACACATAATTTCATAGATGCTAGATTTGTGGAGAAGCGTGGACTCACTACCACAGATTTTGAGGGCATCAGTGTTAAGGTAGCCGATGGTCACACTCTTAAGTGTGAGCGTATGATTAGAGACCTCCCATTGCGCTTGAACAACTATGAGTTCAAGGCTGATTATTATGTGGTAAACATGGGGGATATTGACTTAGTCTTGGGTATGAAGTGGCTTCATTCATTTGAAGAAGTTACTCTTCGTCTCAAGGACATGGAGGTTCTCTTTGATGTTGATGGGAAGACACACATTCTTAAGGCAATACGGGGCAGCAGCTTCAGATATATGTTTTTTCATCAGATGGAGGTACCTATGCCACATGACATGATAGAGAGCGATGACGAGTGCACATTGGCACCAACACAGGAGAGGTATGAGGATGAGCTTGGTCTTGAGGTGACTTCAGTTCAGGAGTTGTCACATGTGGTGAGGACTCAACTTTCTGTTACAGTCGGGACATAGGTTGATGATGATACGACTATGTCTAGCCTTCACAATCCAGTTTTAGATATTATTCAGGTAAGGAGTTTGCTTGCTGATTTTCATTTATGGATTGGATGTTGGAGTGCTTATCTTAGTACTAGAGATGATGTGACACCATTACATGAGAGTTGGGATGGACATGGCATGGGGGTCGTGTTAATTGATAGTGGTGGAGATCAAAACTATATTTGGGATCTAGGTGGATTGACTGATTTGTCATTCAGTGATTGCTTGAGGGCAAGCAATTTCAGGAGGGGCAGATTGTCATGTCCCCTTTTTAATTGACATGTTCTGAGTTCATGGTTAGCCTATTATGCGACCTTCGTAGGCTAATAGGATGGATAGAGGGTCATAATGGAGCTTGGCTCAACTTTGATTCACAGGATTTCTACATTTGATTTTCATTCAGGTTATTTCGGACATATTTGGCCTGGGCTCCTACTTTTTAGGGATATTTGATATGCAGCGGAGCGCCTTTATTATGGTATGGGTATGTGCGGAATCACTCCCTGATTCACTAGCTTCGATCGGTTCATCGATCCGACATGTATTGAGGGAGATATTAATATTTGATTGATTTAATCAAATATTAATTATTTATCCTATTTTTAATTAGAAACCCTAATTCTAATTTAAGAAACCCTAATTAGGGCAAGCACATCTTTTTGAGGGTATAAGGGTTTCTCATGGAGGCCATTGTTCATTATGCTATTGACTATTGATATTGATTTTGAGAATTTCTTCTGTGAAGACTGAGCCTAGGGTTCAAGGATTCCATCTGCATTGGAGAACGTTCCCTCTTCAGTGTGTGCAATTAAGAGGCTGTGGAATATCAGCTGATATATTGCCAAAGTGAGAGATAGCTTCATCCAGAGGTTATCACAGAATTTTAGGTTTGAGAGATAACATCACACAGAAGTTATTACAGATATTCCAGGTATTTCTTTATTCTTGTTTTGATTCAATAAATTATACAGCTAGAGATCTTCTGTGCTAGAAAAGTATATTTTCAGAGCAGGGGTTGAAAACAGGGAAGTTGTGCTTAATTGGCGGCCGTACAAGGTCCGTACAGGTCCGTACAGATCAGCTCAGGAACCGACCTCGGCAGACAGAGGGTTTGAGTGACCGACATCGGTCGACTAAAGACCGACGTCGGCAGAAATCCGACCGGTAGAGACCGACGTCAGCGAGATATCAACCGACGACGACGACTGTGTGTCGACACAGAAGGGCCGAGACCTTCCAGAATTCAATTTTCACTTCCAATTTTGATAAGCCAGGGTTTTTAAGACTGTATTTCATATTTGTATGCATGAGAAAGGACGGCAATTGTAATAGTTTAAAAGGACAAGTGATAATATTTGTAATTTGCTATTCAGAGACTATATTATTGTGATTATTTTGAATTTATTCAACAGAAGTTATATCTTGTTCAAAGTTTTTGTGTTGCTATATTTCCTATTTTGGAGGGGATATTACAGTGGTATCAGAGCTTTGGTCTTTGGTATCATAGTTTTGTGTCTTTCATATATCTCTATTGGTAGGGGATATTACAAGAAATATAAAATCCAATAAATTTTATTTAAACATATATTACTAGAGGATATATTATCTCTTGAATGTTTGCTATAAAATGTGCTAATGTTAAAACATCTCATTAATTTATATACTAATAAGGTATGAAAGCAATACTTAGAATTTCATGAAACTATAATATTCATTGATTTATATTAAATGAGTAAAGTCATTATATGACAATCTTTAAATAAATATCAACTTAAAATTGGAGTTGACATGTAAAATTAAAAATTCTAAAAAAAGGAAAAAACTACATAAACTTAATAAGCTCTGCTATAAAAAGACAATTTATTTTTATAGCAACTTTGGCATGCAAGCTAGAATGGACTTGAAATTTTAAATATTTCATCTAAATATAAAAGCCATGATGTTAGGTGATTTTCAACTTGAGTTTATTTTTGAATACAAAGTTATCTAATTTATGTAATTTTTAGCATGACTAAAAATACTAAAATTCAATTTTGAACCTCTAGATGATCTCATAGGGCTCTCAAAATATATTGTAACAACCCCTAAATAGTTTAATATGTTTTTAATGCATTCATCTTTGTTTTGGCATGAATGAGATCTCAATCAGGGTAATGAGTCAAAAGTTATGCCCTGCAAAAGTTTGCTCTCCACATCGTTCTCCCTTGGTTAAAAATAATTTAGTTCCTATGAGTTAATTTTATTATATTGTTATCATTTATCTTGTAAAAAAATTTCAACTCCCATTCTAAAATACAAGTCTTGTATTTTTGTTCTAGTCCTTTTCACTGTACCAAATACCTATTATAACTTCCTTGTCTTACGTTCATTAAATTTTTATACATAATATGAACTATATTTTATTTCCTATTCTTTGATACATGTTTCTTCCAATCCACTTATTCATCCTTTTATATTTCACCATATTCTCCATGAAAATCGTATAAATCCAAAACATTAAATACTGGAGAGATATCAAAATTTAGTTGTAAATTTATCTCTCATTGATTTTCTTCCCAATTATGCACATATCAATTTTATTGTACTTCAAATTGTTGTATGTGGCTGTTGGAAATATTTATTTTGTCAAGTAAATCATCACTTAATATCTTTATTCAAATAACTTTGACCTTTAGAGTAACATCTGCTGCTAATTTATACTTCTCATTACTTTCTTATATATTTATTCTTACTTCTTACAATTATTGTATATGTTCCACATCGTCATTAACTTGTTATATATTTGGTAAATTTTAAAAATGTATATCACCGATAGTATTTATGCCATAAATAATGTAAAATAGTGATTTTTATATTGATATGTTCACTGAAATATTTTATGCAAACTTAATCTTTGATAAAGCCAAGTCCCATTTCTTGGGCTTCTCTCTAGATATGAACCTCAACAAATTTTCCATGATCATATTCACTAATTTTGTATATCCATCTATTTATGAGTGGTATGCACTAATAAATTGTAGATCAATTCCTAAATTCTTCCATAGAATCCTCTAAAAATGACTTGTAAAATTTGGGTCCCTATCTAATGTAAGGGTATGTGCACAGAGTTGGGAATGATTCCATGGGTATACCCTCTAATTCATAAATGATATTAAATATATGACTTATTAATTTTTGATCCATAACATGTATGTATTACTATGACGTGTATGCATTATGTTAACATGTACAACTTATTTTAACATGTACACATTACCCATGGTATTTATTTTTCTAAAAATTTGTAGTCGAACACTACCAATTTACATTTTCCAACCCCTAAGTACTATTATTCAATCAAATTTATCCTCCAAAGATTTAAAAACTCACTATAATTCCATTGTAAATATTGATACATTCTAAAATTCACTAAGTCGATATGTAGATGCGGTAAGTGATTAAAAAAACTACAAGTGTTAACTTTGTATTTTACCATTTTTTTTTCAATGTGTAAGTTATAAATTATTTATTTTAAACAAACCAATACACTAAAAGAGACCATAACCATCCTCCTAACCCTCTTCCTAAACATACTATTCATGTGGCTAACCCATCACCTGAACCTCCTAATCCCCTAGCTAACCCTCTACCTAACCCTCCTAATCCTCTGTCTAACCCTCCTAATAATAATCCTATAATTACATAAGATCTCCTAAGTAGCCAAGAGTATCTAGCTACACATATTGTAGAAAATAAAATTGAAATTATGTAAGTAATGAGGAGAATTATGGATCTCACATCGACCAACACCCACCACACCTATCTAGCCAATAATTTAGAGTCATTGTTGGGTTAAATTGACTTGATAACAAGTCAAATTGATAGATGGAAATCATATTAAGATAGCTGTGGGTTTTATTATGAGAATAATTTATTAGCACATGATGTAAAAAACAAATAAATATCAAAATAGGCCATTTTCATATAATTCATTGACCCAAAGACTAATGAACCATTTTGAGTAAATACAAAACTTTTCCTAATCTATAGGTCCCATCACACTTGGATTAAATCCAATTTTTGGGACCAATGGTGGATGATATTTGATTATCCACTATGTAACAACCATGATGTTCCATCATAGTTTTTAAAGAAACACTACTGTGAGTTTATCCTCAAAGAGATTATAATTTTTTTTTATTATGGTGAGTTTAAGGGCTGAAGGAATAGCTATGTGAAGGTTTGACCATGTACACATCATGCACCTAATCAACCTATAAGGATACCTACCCAAAATCCACTTCATCCTGAGATCCCCTCTATGGTGAAGGAGGTCATTGAGATAAATAATCTACATGCACTTAGTGTTATTAATGATACACTCGTTCAACATACAAATAGGCTTTGAATGACTACTATTGGAGATAAACCTCCTACTGTGTTTACTTGACCCAATCCTTGAAGATCTTGTGGATGGATATGTACTGGACTTCGTGTAGTTAGGAAGAGAAAAAATTGATTGAAGTGTGCTCCAGAGGAGTGTGTGGCCTGTGTATGATTATAAATAAGATATTCCATTATTAGTTGAGGTTGAGAGAGGGTCCATATATTTCCTCTAAGAGGGGTGCGATGAACTAGAGCACTAGCTACCAATATGATAGGAAGGTTGGCTGAGACTGTAGAGATGTCGAGGGTTATGCAAAAAAGATTATCATTTTTTTAAGAGGAGAGAAAAGGGGGATTCGTCTCAAGGGATGATGAAAGTCATATATAAAATGAAGAGCTAGGAGTAGAATATGTCAGAGTACCACTTGAGCAATTAGATGAAGGAGGTGATAAAAATTTTAGATCCATTTCATATATTTGGACAAAAAGTAAAGTGAAAGTTTCATGATTTTTAGGAACTTTAAATGTCTAAGAGATGATTGGTTGTCTCAATGAGATGGATGAGTATTTTTCATTTAATGATGTGGATTATCAAAGGAAAGTGAAGGTGGGCCTGACCAAGTTGAAATTTTGTGTAGCCCTATGCTATAAAGCGGTAAAATTTGAGATGAATAGATGAAGTTAAAAATGATTACTTATTAGAAGAGGATGGTCGAAAATTGTAAGGAAAATTTATGTCTATAGATTATCAACTAGATTATTGAACATGTTACAAAACTTGAGGCAAAAGGAGTTAAGTGTGAAGAACTACATGGAGGTGTTATATAAGATTACATTCTAGATTCGTCATAGTGAGATAGACCGAGAGAAGGTGGAAAGATAGATAACTAGAATTTAGTTGAATATTCAAGATGAACTCAACTTAGTGAGGACATATATGATGGAATAAGGGTACCTATATTCTTTACGAATGATAGACAAGTTGTCTAAGTGGTAAAAAAGTGTAACAAGATAAAGAATGGGTTTCGATAGTTGTAGACGACAACCATCCAGTGAAGGCAATCAATATTGGATTGACAAAGGAAGTAACATCTCTCAAGTGCCAAATCAACAAGTAAGGAGAGGAATTACATATAGAATAGGAAGCAACATCTATGAATATAATTCCATGGAACATGTCATGGATGTGATGACTTTTGTTATCAATATGATGTTTTAAAGAGATGGAATGAAGGTCATGTGAAACATACACAAGCAAAAACAAAAACCATAGCATCACTCCAGTATACAATAGAATTGGAGAAAGAAAATATTTGGTTAGCCAATAAGAGAGTCTTCAAGGTTGTGAAGAAGAGTGAGTAACAACAAAGGAAACACATTTTTGTACTTGATATAAGACAAAATATACTTGTGTTATAATGTTGTGGTTGATAAAGAAATTTAAGGTAACTTAGTATTCTTTGATATGGTCTGGAAGCTAATTTTTACATGTACACCAATACACGACCATACATAGGGTGTTGTTTATTGGAGTGTAATATAGATATACTGAGTGACTGATGTGAAGTAGAAATGCAAATTGGTAGATATTTGGATAATATGTTGTGTGACATCTAAACCATGGATGCATGACATGTTTTTTTAGGGAGATTATGAAAATTGGATAATAAGATGTTGTATGATGAGAGAGAGTTAGTACAACAAATGTTAATAAGGATGGGAATAGGTATGCCTTGAATCCCATGAAGGGAAAAGAGGAATAGGATGAGCACAAGAATCGTCTTGTGACACATGTTGATGAGCATGTGTTGGTGGAGAAAGTGATAGGAGGTTAGATCTATTATCTAGAGTAGAGGCAAACGAGGTCAAAGAGTTGTCTACAACCATTGAAAGGAAGATAGAGTGATCAATATTGTTCACAGTATAAAAAAGAAGAGGAAGGAGGTGCTGAGAGATAGAAGGGAAGATCAACCTAATGGTAATGGTGTTTTTGATGAGATAGTGTGGAATGTGCTTGGCAAATAAGGATGGTTTGCAATCTAAAAAAATGTCTAGAAAATATATTGTTACATCACAATTTAGAAGTGCGCACCATGGCTTTATCTATGAAGTCACAAGGGTGATTCTAGTACCTAGCCCAAATTTATGAACACCATGCTCACAAACTCTTATCCCATGTCTTTAATGCAAATGGATTTATGCAATCAAACAATCTTGTACCATTGAAAAAGATATCTTATATATTTATAGATTGTTGTAAGTTGATATCAATCTATATGGACTTAGCCACCCTTTGATACATATTGATAAAAATAATGAACAATTTCAAACATGAGAAAGAACACAAAATTATTAAAACACTATGTACAATTATTATTATTTATTTTTTAAAAATCATATTTAATTTTACGTTTGTACGTAAAATTAAATATGATTTTATGGGTTTGGGTCTGGATTTTGCAGATGTGAAGGTGATTATTATTTTATGCTTAAGATTTGATGTATTTATTTTATTTGTGCGGTGGGTATTGGGTATTGGTGTTTTGTACTTGAATTCTAATCACATGTTACCATCCACAAAGACTCCATAAGGTGTGACCTCTACAATCTATTAAAATCCTACCCATGGGGTGTCACTTCAACTTGTTAAATGATAAATTAGGTTTTTACTCGGGCAATGGGAAACACGTGGCGGACAATGTCACCACAAGAATATCTATTTCCTTAACAAACATTAAATTAACGATTTTATCCGCTCGCCAAGAATATCTATTATTAAGGTTTTCACTGCAATTCAGTGCAGAGCATTGCAGCAGATTTATGTTTTGATTTTGAGTGGACGTTATAAAAATGGAGGCAGCGCCTGCTGATGATTCTTCTGCTTCACAATCATCATCTTCCTATATTCATCTCGTAAGTATAATAACAATTAATCTATGGATATTGCTTAGGACAATAGAGATGTTAGGGTTTTAGTTAAATAGGTCAATAATACCTCTTTGATTTGATGAACAAAATTATGTAAACATGATAACAAATAATTTATTTGACTCTCCTAATCCAAGATTTGGTTTGAGACGTGTTTGCTGTTCAACATGGATCAAAGAGAATGTGCCGAGGCACTTTCTAAGCATGCGAATATTGCTCCCACAAAAACAATTACAGGTATTTCAGATACCCTAAATGAAGGTATTTGAAAACCAGTGCATTCCACAAGAACGTACGGTTCGAAAATAGCACCAGCTGTTTATTTTCAGGGATTAAGAGCCCTTTAGTTCGGTTGTAATTCAACAAATTTTTATTTCTTCGTATTGTTGGTTTCATAAAAGATCTTGTTTTGTTTGAAGTCTGGAACGAATTGGAAAAGGAGAACAAGGAATTCTTCTCGAGGTATATGGAAAAAATAAGAGAAAATCGAAGGCAGGAACTGAAGCAGATGTTAGATGATGTAAAGACTTATTTAAAGATTCTACTATGCAATGTAAAGTTATAACCTTTTTCTGTATTATTTTCTCCGTAGCCAGGAAAATATTATCTTCTGTTATATAGTCTGGTCTATAAGATGGACTAGAGATTATAGAAAAATATTCACAGCACTGAACCATAGAAAAATAGAAAAATATTACCAGCATTCTGTGCAAAATTTTAGCTGGAACCCGCCAAAATTGAGCTATCCTGCAACCATATCTTTCCATATGATCACATTTCTTTGAGGCATTCTACCCAAAGCTGCCCATCGATCATGCTGCGTGAGGATACCCAGGACTTAATTGGTGAAACACTTTTTGCTTGCATCGTTCAGGATTGCAGGTCTACAATATCAGATCCGATTTGCTTGCGGTGTGACTTGTTGGTCTATTTTTGGGCTGAACTGGAAAGTAGAAATCGCTTCTATTTTTGGGGATCGATGTTGTTTAGGTCGCAATAACAATTCATTTTAATCTAATGGCTTTTGGGCAGATCATTTAATAATACTACTCAATTTTAATCCATAATAAGGGATATGTGATTTGCATAGAATTACATTTAATACCGCATATTATATGATGGTAATGTGTGAGTTACACAAGTTGAGCAGTTTATGCTTTTGTTAGAAAGTAGGAGAGTCTTTGAATGTTGAGAAGAAGAGTGAGGAGTACTAAAGGAATTATATTTTTGGAATTTGGTGATAGTGGAAGTTGAGAGGATTTAGTATTAATTGAGAGAAATTAGTGTTAATTGAAATACTTCGCAAGTTAATTTTTACATGTACACTAAATTAAGGTTATGAGTGTATTAGTTGTTGGAAGGGAATAGAGATATTGTGGGTGAGTATAGGGAAGTAGAAATGAAGATTATTAAATATCGAGACAGTATTTAATTTGATGTGTTAATCATAGATGCATGCCATATTTTGTTAAGGATAGTATGACAACTCGATATGAAGGTATTGTATGTGATTGAAGAAGAAAGATGGATAAAGGTATACCTTCAATACCTTGAAGGGAAAAGAGAATGAGGATGAGTTCAAGAATCATCTTATGAAGTATGTTGATGGAGGAAGTGATTGGAGGTTCTACTCTTAAAAGCATGTTGATGAGCATGTGTTAATGGAGGAAGTGCTAGGGGGTTATACTCTTTAAAATATGTTGATGAGCATTTATTGATGGAGGAAGTGATAGGAGGTTCTCTCTTATCCAGAGCAGAGACAAAGGAAGTACAATGTGGAAGGAAACACCATGGCTTGGCCAATAAAGTGAAAAGGAAGGTTCTAACACCTATCCCAAGTTTGTGAGAGTTATGATCACAAACTCTTACCCCAAGTGTTTGATGCAGAAGCATCCATGTGATTAAGCAATCTTGCAATATCTAAACATATATCTTTTGTATTAATGCATTTTGATAGTCAACATCAACCCACATGGACTTAGTCACCCTTTAACAGTTCCTGGAATGAAGATTGAGTAGTTTAGGCCACGAGATAAATTACAAAACCGTTGGTTAATGCAAACTTATGTTAATTGATGGTTTCAAAACCATCATTATAATTTTACTCACAATAGTTAACCACACCTAGTAATGGCTTAGAAACACTGAAGTCTTAATTTGGTGCATTTTTAAGGTAGATGGGGATTACAAGAGACACCACGAGACACAAAAGAGGAGGGAAATATTTGGAATCAAAAACTTGAAGGGTAGAAGAACTTTCAAATGAATGTGGTAGTATGAAACCAAAAATAACATAGAGTTATGTCTAATCTATTTAAAGGACTTTGTGTGTGAGCATTCTTCTATTATACTTTAGTCTTAGAACAGAGTATGAGTATTGTGTGTACCTTAAAAAATATAAATAAAATGTGATGGTTGATTCCATTTTATTTTGAATGGTAATTCTCAATAACATATTACCTTTCATTGGATCCCATACTTTCAAGTGCATCACACTGTCATATGATTGAGGACTATGTTAGAAAAATGCATAATATTATTATTAAAAATAATAATTAGTATGTTTACTTTTGATTTTTATCTATGGAGTGCTCATGTACATAAGGATGATTTTTCATTTTTTTGGGTGTGGTGGTATGTGCGTAATATCTTGTTTTTTTAATAATTATTTGGTTCTAACTAATTGTCTATAAAACTTCATATAAACCATTATTATTTTTAGTAATTATAATTTTAATGAAACATTTAATAGTAAATAAATTAATGAAATATTTAATTTTGAATTACACACATGATAGTTTTTACTAATGGATTATAATCACATGTTACCATGCACTAATTACAAGAAAACATGGATCTTTTCATCTGCAAAAGGCCTCTTTTACAATCCAAAAATATTCTAGCAATGATTTGTTATTTAAAATTATTAAATCTTGATAGAAGTGTATGCCTAACATCTAAAATACCATTTTTGATGTATCCAAAATTAGCATTTGGAGAAATTGGGCCAGTCACCACATGACGATGCCAACGCGGCATCATTACAACCCTCCACATTCTTCTAATAAACCTTCATCATTTTTATCCATCATTTTCATTTGGATTTTGCCTTTCTATCAATTTAATTCAGTGACAACGTTTCTCATTATTAGTCCTAAAGGGGGGCTATTAGATTTGATTGAAAATTAACTGCTTATTATTGTCTGTTGCTTTAACTAATGAAATGCTTCCATTTTCTATGCATAGAAATATTCTAAACTTTTTTGAAGTTAAGATGAAAGATTTTTAAAGCTTAAAATATAATATTATTTATACTATACTTTGATTGGTGGGTTTATTTTGTAATGGCCTAGAAACACTGAAGTCTTCATTTGGTGCAGTTTTAAGGTAGATGGGGATTACAAGAGACACCACGAGACACAAAATAGGAGGGAAATATTTGTAATGGATAACTTGAAGGGTAGAATAACTTTAAAATGAATGTGGTAGTAGGAAACCTAAAATAATAAAGAGTTATGTCTAATCTATTTAAAGGACTTTGTGTGTGAGCATTCTTCTATTATACTTTAGTCATAGAATAGAGTACGAGTATTGTGTGTACCTCAAAAAATAAAAATAAAATGTGATGTTTGAGTCCAATTTATTTTGAATGGTAATTCTCAATAACATATTACCTTTCATTGGAGCCCCTCATTTCAAGTGCATCACACTGTCACATGATTGGGGACTGTGTTAGAAAAATGCATAATTATTATTATTAAAAATAATAATTAATACATTTACTTTTGATTTGTACCTATGGAGTTATCATATACATAAGGATGATTTTTCATTTTTTTGGGTGTGGTGGTCTATGCGTAATATCTTGTTTTTTTAATATTTATTTGTTTCTGACTACTTTTCTATAAAACTTCATATAAAGCAGTATTATTTTTAGTAATTATAATTTTAATGAAATGTTTAATAGTAAATAAATTAATGAAATATTTAATTTTGAATTACACGCATGATAGTTTATACTAATGGATTATAATCACATGTTACCATGCACTAATTTCAAGAGAACATGGACCTTTTCACCGATTAAAAGGCCACTTTTACAATCCAAAAATATTCTAGCAATGATGTATTATTTCAAATTGTTAAATATTGATGGAAGTGTATGCATGACATCAAAAATACCATTTTTTATGCATCCAAAATTAGGATTTGGAAAAATTGGGCCAATCACCACATGACAATCCCAACACGACATCATTACAACCCTCCACATTCTTACAGTAAACCTGCTTCATTTCATTTGTATTTTGCCTTTCTATCAATTTAATTCAGTGGCAAGGTTTCTCATTATTATTCCTAAAGGGTGACTATTATATTTCATTGAACATTAGCTGCTTATTATTGTCTATTGTTTTAACTAATGAAATGCTTCCATTTTCTATGCATAGAAATATTCTAAACTTTTATGAAGTTAAGATGCAAGGTTTTTAAAGCTTAAAATATAATATTATTTATCCTATACTTTGATTGTTGGGTTTATTTTGTATGTTATAGAAGGCCTTGCATGATTTGAGGAAACCTATCATTTTGGACTAGCATTCTGTGGTCGGATGATCCCCCTATATTTTTTTTGTTGATGCTCTATCAAAACTAACACTATGTACTGTCAAGGGAAGAACACTAACAGGTGTTACATTGTTAAATCCATAATGAATTTTTTTTCATAGACTTGATACACTTCATTCAAAACCATCTCCATAGATAGCTTTCCAGCTCCATTCCAGTGACCTTAATAAATCAAATGGTCATGACTCAGTGTGATCATTTTATCATAAGGCATTTGGAGAGATCTTAAGATTACAACCAAGGCAAAGATGGGAAACCTCTTTTCAGAATCTCTCTAATTCCCCACTCCCTTATTTTAGGCATCCTCCTCCTCACCCTATCAAAATAGAGTTTATGAAAATGTATAGATATGATGAATTAGGTGCTGAACTAAGGAAACTTTGTCCTTTGGGAAAGAAGTGATTTTCTCTCACTGATCTCGATGATGGGATGCAAAAATTACATGAGGTAGAAGAGGAGTCTGATTCTAGTTATCTTAATTTTTACTTCCATTCCCATTTTAAGGTAACACAGGCATATGGAAATCTTATTCATGTTCCTATATGAATTCAAATGTCCATGTTGTATTGGCTAGGGCGAGACTACAAGGCCATTATAGTCCAAAAGGAATGCTCTTAACACCATCATTCTTTTGCATAATTATCATTTGGCATTTCAGATTCAAAGTTACATTCCCTGAGTATTGTCCAACTATTGAGCCTATGCAATGTCTTCATCCTCAACTTTGGGCTCATGTTCTTCTTCATTTTCTTTGAGATCCAAGTCTAGGTCTAGGTCTAGGTCTAGGTCAAGGTCAAGATCTTTATCCTCATATTTTGGTTCAAACAAGTCTCGAGCTCTAAACCCTCTAAGGAAAATAAGGTAAACTCACTTTAAGCCTAGGATACTATACCCTGTTATTTCATGGAATTTTTATTTCACCTGGATCCTTCAATTTAGTTTGAGTAGCACAAGGTAATACATTAATTTTGATGATAATATTGGTTTCATTTCCCTCTTATGCATTTACTCATTAATCCTATCTTGTTTTTTCTTGTAGAACACCACAAAGTTCCTATAGATGACTACTTCTTCACTGTGTAGAACACCAATAATACCCCTATGCTAGGTTTTTTTTCTGTTACCCATTGTCAATCTTTTGGCTATCCTATTCAATTTTATTATGGTAAGGACTTATTACATTATTGCCTCTTATGGATGTATATTCTTTTATTGATTTTTGTAATGCTCTGTGCATATTACCTTTGCTTTACTAATCCAGAGTTTATATCTTGATTTTAGGGAAAAGTTAATGTCAAGGAATACATGTGACTAGAATGTGGTCCACTTGCATGTTTTTACAAGCTGACTAGTAAGACGGTAAGTACTTTGGTTGGGAAATTTGATTTTATGTGGTTTGGTTAACCTATTAGGGTTTGAATTACATTTTTTTAATTAGCCAATTTTGGTTGAGGTTATTTTATGTGTCTATAAATATTTCATGTTAAAAAGGACTTTTGAGCTTCACCCATACTACAATCTGCTATGCTAATGATATTCCTTATGTTTGTCTGTAGTATTATTTTGGAGCATAATTTTATTTGGTGAGGTTTGTGGAAACAATACATTAGGTAGGTATTTTTGTGCACCTATAAATATAACTACTATAGGGGAATTGACACAAGTAATCCTCGCATCCTATAATAACACAATAAAATATATTGAGTGGAATGTTGTCATCGTCAATTATAGAGTCTTCAATATGCAAACCTAAATCTCATTATCTATGGTATTATACTCAATCATGGAGAATTGGGTAAGGTGCCAGCTAACACCACAAATCAAATTCAATTAACTCATGCTCTATACAACATAGCATATGAACGTTATCTCAGTATAGATATGCAATGAATGTTTTCAAGATGTACTCTGCATGTATCCTCTCCCTAGAGTTTTCAATATTGTTTTTGAAGGTTAAGAATTGACTAAATTATTTCCCCTTAGCTTCTTATTTTTATTCCTTATCTTTCAAATCAATTCTCTTGGGAGTGTTAGAGGCCTTCACTGCATCTACTGTTAAATTTTCTAGTGCCCTTGGCATCACTTCTACCTTCATTGACTTATCCTTTTCTATCTTTTCTTGGTAAACTCTACCAGCTTTCCCTTCAATCATTCAACTTCCATTTGAAGAGCCATGGCATTCAAACACTAGTCATTCAAGGTTACTTCATGCTATTCTTTTTAGGATACTATTTTTCATACAATATGTGACATTTCCCCTCTACTCAATATCATTATTTATTACTTATCTCTATAACATTATCATTAATTTTTGTGTTAATTTTCCTTCAAATTTACCTCTATGTATCCTTTGATTTCAATCATCTTTCTAAATATTAGCCTTCTAAAACCAACTCAAATACTAGAATCGTTTTATACAATTTTCATTAGTCAACAAATTTGTCATAGAAAATATTATAATATTTGAGATGCAGGGTTCCTTCCCTTTTATTCATGACAACTGTAATGTAGTGCCATTTTATTCTTTATCCAAAAATATTATCTTATAAATTGACCATGAAATAGTTTTTTGTATGCAATCATCCTTCACATATTGAGCTAGCATTTTTCCATCTTTCAAACTATTTGACCACATAATCATTAAAAAATTGTGGAATATACTATTTATTAAATATTTCTTTGATTTTATATTATGTAATGTTATATCACCTGTACATTTATTTTGAAATAGAAGCTCTGGACTACTTTTTACACTTAACCTCTGCTTCCTACAAGGACTTGATACTTTGTACCCTTGTTAAGATTTTCATTGAATTGGAGTAGAATATATTTTAATTTTAGTTTTGGACACTATAATAATCGAGGCATCTCCTCATTCAATTTATAAAACTCCTAATGGAAGTGTCATCCCCACATTTAAATTTCAATCCTCTTTTAGGATTAGCATTTGGGGAAATTAAGGTTTTGTAGATATTGGGAAATATGTGGTAGACAATATTATTATTACTATTTTGAAATATATTTATATATTAATAAAATATATAATATATAAATAATGTAAAAAAAATGGTGGTATGTAAGTACATCTCAATGTTAGATTAAGCCAAATCTAGGAGTAGGAAACAATAAAAGCAAAAATAACACTAGGCCTCATCTATGAATAAGTCATGAAAACATCATAAAAGAGAAAATTAAGTAGCCAAAGAAAGGTCAGAAGGTGGAAGATTCATAACATCTAGATCCCAACATGAGCTTGGAAAGTCATTACCATCTAGAATTGGCTCCCACCCAGAAGCCTAAGTAGTGTTATTATTATCTTCTAGTGGTCAAGGAGGAGAAATGGTGAGGGAAAGTCTGGATAACTTGTCAAACATGTTTGATCAATCTCCAGTAGTATTCCCCAAGCATTTGGATGTAGAGGAGGAGGAGAATCCCAACCATCCTAACCAGTATGGGAAGGATATGGGGGTTTCCACCCTCACTACTACCCAAGAGGAGTCATGCATTAATACAGGGTAACAATATGAGAGTGACGTTGAGACTAGCTATGTCAATGCCCACCTCGAGGTGGAACAGAAATTATTTCTTTAATTCTAGTATACCTAGGTGATGAAAGAGGAACCCACATCATAACACAAGGATAATCTTCCCAATGAGTGAGAAGGTCCTATAGATGGCCAAGCTCAATGGCAACTTTATTTGCTTGCACATGTATCTATAGAAGAACATTAGAAATAATATATGAATGAGAGTAAAAAAATTGCAATTTGAAGAAGCATTGTAATAATATTTTATTATTATTATTTTTCCATAAACAAAATAGAATCTCCACTCTAAAAGTATGCCATAATTGGGTGTATTTAAAAGGAAATGTGGGTTTATCTCCATGAAGGATATGCTACTAGTTAAAATAATTGGGATAGAAAGTCTTAAAAAGGTCATGAATCCATGTACAAACCCTTTAAGCTTTGTAGTAATATGATAAAATATGAGGGAGTGTTTCTAGATAGCCACAAAAAGGGCATGTCGGAAGGGAAATTCTTAAATGCACAAGCCTTCTACCTACAGGTTGGCCTTGATATAAGATACACCAAGAAAACTATGTTAACATAGGCTCCATGAAAGCCTCCTGGATAGTATGAAAATGAAAGTACCAGGTATGAATCGAATAATGTAGAACTCAATGGGAGTTAATTTTGTCCACCATAGGTATGTGGGGAGTAAACCACCCATAGTTAAGCCAGAAGGTTTAATTACAAAATTACATTTTAACATACCACTTCTAGTCCATTCACCAAGGATGATCAGAATGAATTAGAAAATTTTGAGGCATAAAAGGTGGAACAACATTAATTATTTCTTGGTAAGATTATCTATCAGAATTGGCTAGCTAGAATTTAGTTTTCACCTCTTTCAAAGATAGCCAAAAGTGAGATTTCTTAAAAAATATATTTTGGATAATGTGAATGCCTCTATGAAACAACTTGAGAGGATTGATCCAAAGAATCTCAAACAAATAAACATCATTCAAATTGATAATAGGTGACCACCATAGTGAGTGTGAGTTAATGGACAACCCATCTTTGAAGCCTAAACCATTCTAGAGAAGCCATGTTTGATCCTTTCCCATGCTTTCTAGATACTTTTCATCAAAAAGTACCCTAAAATTTAAATGGGAGATTTGATGATGAGATTATTGGATAGGCTAATCCCTTTTTAAGTTTTTTTCCTTTAGGTAGGCTCGAAGAGATTTAGTGTCAAAATAACAGCTTTGAAACCTCCTTGTCATCAATGGCCTACATAATCCATTTGGCACATAAGTCAATTCCTTGACGATCCACATTAATGAGCCCTATACATTTGGCATCCCATGTGAGGAAATATTATTCCCAAGAAACACTGTAGAATTCATGGCCATGACAAGAATTGACCCAAATAAAATCCATGAGAAGTTTTTCAAGTTTTTGGTAAGAATTCTTGGAATGTACAGAACATGAAGTGTAGTAAACATGGGTGGTCACATGCACTTTCAATCATATTTGGAATTTACCTACTAATAGTAAGAGCTTAGTCACCTAATATTCTATCTTCTTTTCTACTCTATCAACAACATGTTGTCGTAACTTGGGTGGAGAGGAATCAAAGGCAAAATGAATGCCAAGAAACTTAAAGATTTCATCATTTTGGATCCAAGCCTAAGCATACTTGGAAGCCCATGTTGGTGGGGGAAGGTATGATTTCCTATATCAATGATCTTTTTCCATTGGATACCTGAGCCAGAGGTAAGGTAGAAGGTGTTGAGACACTACAAGGCATTGTCCACATTGTCCTCATCTTCAATAATAGTAAGGAAAAACTCATCAACAAAGTGTCCATTTAGGAGTTGCACATCTTCTTGAGGGTTTTATTTATCTGGAGGGAGATATATTCCTTTAACAAGGCCCCTAGAATGGGCATTACTAAGAAGATATCCAACACTCTCAAGTTTTAAGCACATATAGGGTGGGTACAAAAGGGCATCCTTGGTAAATATACCAAAATAAACCAAATTTCTCTAAAGTGAATCCATTAATAGAGAGAACCACCAAGGTGTCTAATATGTATTTGGATGGTTTGAATGAAATTGGGCCAAAATCCTAGGTCTTTCAGCATGGCTAGGATGAAACGCCACTCAATACGATCATAATATTTTTCAAAGTCAATTTTTACGAAGATAGCTTGTTGCTTAGACCTTATAACCTAGCCCATTCCTTCCCCAACTACAATGATATCAACTAATATATATCTACTTCTAATGAATCACATTTTCTTAGGGTGAATGATGTGTAGTAACAGATTACGTAACTGGAGTGCCAGAGCTTTAGCAATGATTTTTTAGGAAACATTTAGAAGGGTGATTGACCACCAATTATAGATCATTTTAGGGTCCCCTTACTTAGGTATGAATTTAATGTTTTTGTTATTTATATTCTTCCCTAAAGATCATGTGTAAAAGGTCTCTTAATAAACATGTTATAAGTTAATGCCCATAACATTCCATAAGGTTTTATAGCATTCATAAGGTAAATCATCAATGCCTAGAGCTTTTTGATTTTCCATATGAGCCATTGCTTCATGCAGATCATCCAGAGTGAGGGGCCTATTGCAAACCACCCACTAAGTATGAGTGAATTTATAAAGCATCACTATGATACACTAAGCAAGGGCAATGCTATGCTCTGCAAAGGATTCTTGAGATCTAAACACTTTTTGGTAATGGAGGACAAAGACTTGAACAATTTATTTCTTTGAGTTTTTGGCTTGAAATTTGAAAGAATTATTTGGAAGCTTTGTCCCTTATCTTGAGATATTGGAATGTGGATTTGATTTAAGATCTTCAAGAATTATAATTATCTACAATATGGATATGATACCACAAAGAAGAGACTCTGACCTACAAGATCTTGTTGAATGGATATTTTTCCAATGTTAAAGTGACATGACTAAGCTCTGAAGAAGTAGTAGATTTAGCAAGTTGATGGCCATAACTTCTCAAAAAGTGAGAGGTTCTTCTGATGTCATTATCCCACCAAATAATCCAACTAGATTCTTGGGATGGATGGGGATCTAGATTCCAAACTCTATGAATGTGCACTACTGTGGGCCCATGCTTGAGTAGGGAGGTATTAAGAAATAATTGTGTTTTATGGACCTTGAGTTTCATGAATTACCATGTCACTCAAAACCTAATATGAGAGTGATCAAAATCCCAAAAGCTAGTTGTGCCTACATCAGAGGACAAAAAGCATTATCAAAGAAAAAATACAGTTGGGTGAACATCATTGATCTATCTAGGTGCTTCAAAATATGAGTAAGGTCTTCCCTATGATTGTTCTAGGTGTATCATACTCCATCTAAAGTCTAGCGTATTAAACTAGGGTCATAAAAGCCCCAGTTAGTACACATATAGTACCATGCCTCCCTTTTTCCAACTTCCTAGCACATTGTTAGGTGGCCCACTTTGTCTTCGAGAGATGCCATCATATTAAAGTGACCACATATGACCCAATGAGTATTAGGGAGATCATCCACAATCCATTGACATAAATGAGTATGCTCAATGGAATCATTTGAGGCATAAAAATTAAGAAAACCAAAAGAATGGATTTCAATGTTGAAAAGTGTTTAAACTAAGCAATTGGTGGGGTCCATGTCATATTACACTAAATGTGTCTGCCACCTTGGAGAAATAAATTTGATCACATCTACAGGTTTTGCCTTATTATTATTATGTAAAATAATACTATCATGTCAAATAAAGTTATTGACCACTATCAATTAAAAAACTACCACCTTCATTTCTTTTAAATAAATAATGTTCATCTCAGAAAACTTCCTTCTAAGATTATGCACAACAAACTTGTGTTTTGGGTCTGTAAGGCACTGAACATTCCTTGAAAATCAATTCAAAGATGACATGTGTCAAGAGACATATCCTCAAATTCTAAGCCTTCTAAGGTATCATAACCATTATGTAAAATATGCCCACTATTGAAATTTAAAAATTGATCAAATTATTTCGTCATAGTAGGATCAACATGATAATCTCCTTCTTCTATCTCTTCTTGCCTCTTAGGAGGGATAAGAGAGAATTTGGTTGTATCCCATTAAACAAGAAGTGGTAGGGAGGTTGCTTGT
>JARHVA010005400.1:557500-565000 GCA_037957365.1 Torreya grandis | reverse complement strand
TTTAGGTCCCATTCACACTAGGATTCTTAATTTTACTTAGGGATATTTTGTCCTTTTATCTCATTTCATAAGATCACAACACTTGTCCTAATTTGTCTTAATCTTATCTTGACATAGGAGTTAAGTTACCTATTCTTGGAAGCTTCTTTTGTCTCATCACATGTGATGTTGACACATGTCTTTATCACATGTGTAGGTGCCACTTATAGTGGTATGTTGACATTATGTCCTTATCCTCACATAAATACCTATTTAAAGGCACCTCTTGTAGACATCATTGATTTGGATATTGAGTTCAATATCATATTACATTCTGGGTAGGCATTATTTCTCTAGTCTCTTTTCTCTCTTATGTAAGGTTATCATTGTGTTACATTTGATCTTGGAGGTCTTGGAATCTATTATTAACTCTAACATGGTATTAGAGCTTCAGATCTACACACTCCTTAACATCATTAGAATGATTTTTTGCATATGAGATAGCTATTTGCATCTTGAGTCATTTAGGACCTTTCCAGTGAGTTAGGAAGGCTTCATAATGTCAATATTGGCCTTTTTTTTGGTCAAACTTCAATATTTGAGGCACATTTGGAAAGGTTTTGAAGTTGCAGGAGGTTACCAGCTCTAAGAGGTACTTGGATTATCAGAGCACTTTCAGCAAAAAAAACCCATTATTGTGCTTAGAAGGGACAAATTAGTAAATATCAACTACAAAATCATTTAAATCCATCACTAAATGTTTTTTGAGATCATTATAAAATTTGTTGCAATATTTTCATTGAATTTTTTAAATTTTTCAATAGTTTTCTTTTAAATTTTTCTACAATACTTTAGTACCTACATAGCGCTTACATTATAATAGGTCAAATCACATCAGTGATGGCCATTTTATCAAAAAAATTAATCCATTTAATTTTAATAAAATATTCTCTATAGATTCTGCCAACTTTACCCAAGATTTCCTATTTCTACTAGATTTAGATGGGTTCTATTTTGGCTGGAGGTTTGCTAGATTTGGAAAAAAAATAGTAGACCTTTAGACATGTCAACATCTCTAAATTTGTTGAAATCACACCAAATTTAGTAGATATTTTAATTTTCAAAATATACCTCCCTCACGGATAAGTAGTCTACCATAGATTGGTCAACTTTGGAAGACTATAACTTGGTGATACAGGATCCTTTTATGGAGCAATTATTTTTTATTTGGGGTAGAATTTCATTTACTAAATAGTGGTGATTTTTTTTTTGGGTTTTGGTTTTTGGTGTTTCTATAAATTTAATATTTTTATAGGTGTTGTTGAGTAATCCTCATTTTTTCACCTTTCGGGGCTTCGTTCAGCCACATACAACAACACTTTTTGATGATTTTTTTAAAATTGCATGATTTTTCATGTACTTCATATTGGTGTGATCTATCTAATATATTTATATAAATAAATTTTACTTTGTTTTCTATGGCCTCTTTTGGCATCTATATTCACTGAGATAAAATCCACTTCATTGACAAGTGGCAGTTGTAAATTGCTCTAATTATAAATTGCCATCACTTTAATAATCTAGGGGGTTTTTCCTAATCATAGTGGAAAAAGGGGGGTCATTTGTGTGGTTTCTTTTCTACATACATGGTTAAATTGAATCAAACAAACAAACATTCATGGGATTAATTGTAATCATGAACTAATATCAAGGTCTAAAATTGGGATGTTAAAAGAACATTCACAAATCTATTGTAAGTCTAACTTCAAATAACTATCTATCTTGGAAACAAGGGCCAAAGAATCATTATCTTGAACATTATCTTCTACCCTATCTCCTTGATCTTGTTCCTAAGCCAGGTGACCATGAATAGAAGACTGCATGGTTTAACAACATTAACATGGTCTATGGCCTAATATGTTTAACTATTTCTAAGGATATTATATACCAAATTGAGCACACATAATGCCCTTTCACTGCATGGACCATCATCCAGTAGTTGTATGTAGACATTAGCTCTTCATCTGAAAGTGATGTTTCTTTGGATGACCAAGCACATAATGATATTTGACATACTCCATATTATGTGTACATATCCTCATTAGATGATTAGTCTATATGGTTATCATTTATTGATTCCCCATCATCACCAACTCTTGTTACTTTAGTAGATTCTAGAGATGCTTCCTTGAAATCTTCCAGCACTTCTTTGCAACAAGACACACCTTTCACTTCTATTAATCCTAAATGGAGTATAGCCCAAGATTCCTTTATTTTAGTGCAATAGATCATTCCTTGTATTCTTGATATAGTTTCATGTGATGATCTCCTAATAGGCAATTAAATCTTATTTATGTAAACACATATTTCAAACTTGGCAGACTCTTCACATCTTCTCTTTCATGAAGATGTTCTTTCCTTAGTTGTTGTGAGGGAACGCTCTGACCTTCTTGTTCATTCTCTTCATGATCATTACTCACAATTTGGCATGAGTGTGGATTAATTTGGAAAATGTTTGGATAAGGATTGTTTGACTTTAGAGGAGATCACATGGTCTTTGGATCCTATTCTTCATCCATCTCTAAGAGATTCTAGATTGTCATATCTAGTAGTGTCGCCTAAAACACCTAGTTTATTTGTGATAACTTTCAGCACTGACATGGAGATTCTAAAATAGCATTTAGAGACTTCATTCATTATCCTTCTTTCCTTATGTTCCTTTTAGGAATTAGAATAAGTCATACACACATTCATGGTTTCATTTCTTCCCCAAGGGAGGAATGTTGTTCGGCATTTGTGGATCTTCATCAATAAACTTTATCAAGTATTCACCATCTTTACAGGTGATTATAAATTTGGGGGGCTAAATTGTTTCTCTTCTTCTTCTCTCTTATGGGGTGGGGAGTACTTTTTCCTTGCATGGGGTTTTTCCCTTGTCATTATTCATTGAGAGCATTTTGCATCTTTTCTCTCTTTTGGGGAGGATTTTTGTCTCACTGGGTTTTTCCCTTTTCCTCATTTATGAGAGTTTACATTGTTCATGGCTACCTAACATGGCCTACTATCTGGGATCCATTTTTGCATCATTGCATGGACCCCTATGTTTAATTAGGGATCTATTTGTTCATTTCTAGGTCCCCTTCCACTAAGCTTCTTAACTTTAATTACGGATCTTTTATCTTTTTGCCCCACTTCATAAGATTAAGACACTTGTCCTAATTTATATTAATATTATCTTGACTTAGGAGTTAGGTTACTTATGCTAGGAAGCTTCCTTTGTCTCATCACATGTGATGTTGACACATGTCTTTATCACATGTGTAGGTGTCACTTATAGTTGGATGTTGACATTATGTCCTCATCCTCACCTAAATGCGTATTTAAAGGCACATCTTTTAGACATCATTGATCTAGATCTTGAGTTCACTATCATATTGCATTCTTAGCAGACATTATTTCTCTAGTCTATTTTATTTCTCTTGTGGAAGGTTATCATTGTGTTGCATTTCATCCTAGAGGTTTTGGATTCCATTATTGACTCTAACAATTTATAAGATCCTTATAAACTTATCTAATAATTTACCTATGGTTGTGTTAGACAAAAGGTTCTTGTTAAAAGGTGGATTATAGTCAAAAGATAAAATACTTTGTCTAAGGACATTTAAGTTGTCTTCTACCTAGAATATAAATAATCTTGTGATAAAGAAGGGATAGAATATGGAAGTTTGAATGGAATTTATGTAGTTTGGAGATAGATAGAATGGACATCATTTTTTCCTAATAACTATCATCCATGAAAACAAAAAAAGGGGAATGATCCATGAGAAGAAAGAGATCTATTTCAAGATTTCAAGCCTATTAACCATAACAAAGGATAAATTGATTGAAGAAGTCCAGTAAGAATTTGCCTAATCAAATTATCAAGTGTGGATCACTAAGGATATAAATACAAATAAATTGAATTGGTGTTCTAAGACCAATATTAGAATATGTTATTTTGTTCAATAAGTAAGATATCTATAATTTTTTTTGAATGTTAAAATAAGCATGTAATGAATGGTGTATCCCGGGGTAGTGATTGAAACATACAATATTGTTATAATATCCTAATATATAAATAATATGAGATGATGTCACATCATAAAGTTCAAAGCATAAAAAAAAACCATTGAAAAATGAATATGTTGTGAAACATATGTAATCATTTTATTCATAGAAGTTGTTTAAAATAATGAGTGTTATTTTCAAAAGTTGACACATTTGACTATTAAAATTGTGATTCAATTTATCTTAAATTTGTTTTCTCATGAAATGTTCCAGTATATGGCCACAAAGAAAAACTAAAATGAGGTGGTTGGCTATCATTCAAAAGTTGACTTCTGTAGTACATGAGAATACATATATGGCATTAAAATATGGACTGTATGATATATAATATCTATGACAGTGAAAATACTTATCACTAGATCTAACACAGGTGGACAATGAAGCCAAATTATCCCATTTCCATTTGTCTATATCTCCCTTTGATGCCCTATTAAGATCTTCATTATAGGTTTCTCATTTTCATATATTTAGAGGAGGCTTTGGAAATAGAGTTTTTTCCTATGATATTGTATTATGTCTTATTCTATTCATTATTTCTATGAAGTCTCTTGATATGAAGGGAGGTGACATACCATCATGTAATTTCTAGAATGCATGGGTCATTAGGCATCATGAGCTTGATATCAACCTAATTTGGACCTTTTTGAAAACATCATGCATACATGTTTTTAATAATGACATTTTTCAATTGTGAAATCAACTATGAAACACTTATCAAAAAATTATCACACTTCCTTATGAGTGTCATTTAATTCTTCATTTAATCAATGTTCAATTGATGTCTTATCAACTAGGGATAGTGTCCAAAGCTATCTATAGTAAGGTATAGGGTGTTATATCTAGAAGTCTACTTATGGGGGTGTTTGATGGTCCTATTCTAACTTTGACTAAAGAAAGAGATGTGTCCTAAACTTCTTGATTCACTCTTTTGCTGAAAATTTAACTATTTAATCAAATCAATTCACTCTTTTTCTTGATATGAAAATCATACTCATATTTACACTTGTATGGAAAGTAAAATCACACTCCTAACTTAAAAAGGAAATTTTCTTCACATGTTTTCTGTAAAATAAAACACACTTAGTTAGAAAGGAAATGACTTTGGAATAAGGAAATGACTTTTAAATTATGAATTTGTTTTGATGTTTTTATGAATAAATGCAAACATTAACAAGATTCTAATTAATTATAACAAATATTTAATAGAACATAACATAATTACCATACATAATTCCTGGTTCCAAGGAGAGTGGGCCCTTGCTCCTCTCGAACTCACGAACAGAGATTAATCAATGCCGAAAACTAAAGTGATAATTCATAAAACTGAAATGATTACAATATGGATAAAACCTATAATATGCTTGTAAAAATATTTTCTATATTCTCTAATCTCTATTATCTCCTCCCTTTCAATGACGAAAGACTTACATTTTATACTAATAAAATCAACTCAAAATAGGATGCAAAGAAATAAGATGCAAAGAAAAAAGATTCCTTGGTCGATCCATTCATCCAAAGATAAATGATTGGATTTCTAAGAGATCCAATTATTCTGATGAAATAGATATCCTATCCTATAATAGTCCTAGGATCCAAATATATATAACTTTATCAAAAACAAATCCCACAAAATAGTAAGTAGGTATTTTCCTTATTCAACTCCAGCTAGAATGATTCTCTCTCGTCTTATCTGGCCACCAGTTTCCTCATTTGTAGCTTCATCCTTATAGAATCCATGAAATTAACCCTACAGAGTTGGTAGGAATGAGCCTATGGAGTTGTAGAAATAAGCTTGTAGAGTCTGTATAAACAAGCCTACAGAGTTTGTAGAAACAAGCCTATAGAGTATGTAGAAATAAGCCTATAGAGTCCATAGAAACAAGCCTACAGAGTCCATAGTTCTGCTGGATGGAGATCAAAATTAAACTTTCACTATACATTGCCTATGTCTTTTTCATGGGCATTCTTCACAACAAAAAATCACTAAAACATGATATGTATTAGACATTAATGACAGAGTAAAAGTTTAGTCTTTGGTTCAATATAAACAAGACAAATATCTACTTTCTATGTAATATCTATCTAAAAATCTATGATTTACATAAGATAATATCCTTAGAGAGATGAATTGTGGGAAATAACATGTCAATAATAAGCCATATTTTGAGCTCATCATTTCCCCTAGGCTTTACCTTTTGTAAGTCCCATTGCAAACATTCATTGGCATTCATAGCTCTAGCATCTACTTTCCACACTCTGACTCAAATCATATTGATCAAATTCATCTATTATATGCTTATCTAAATTATTGGTAAATCCATGATGTTTTTGAATCATTTGTTTTCATATATTGAATTTCTCCTCTGATTATGGAGCCCAACTCTGCCATCCTGGAATAGGTATGATCAATAATGGGGTTCTATATCTCATGCCAATCCATTTCTATTCTCCCCAAGAGTTTATTACTTCTATTAAGATTTCCTAAATTGAGGAATCTCTCCTCATAGTCCATCTTAATTTATTTGGAGACATGACCTCCCATATTTTAAGAGGCACTAAAAGTTCATCCCATCTATTTACACTTGTAGTCACCACTAAATCAAAACTCTATCTTGAAAACAAGTCAAAAGAAATAGCATAATCATATAAAGCTTTTAAATAATTAGTTTTAACCTCATATCTTAAACAAGCATAGTTAAAATTCTATTTGATCAATCTGAGAATAGGAAAGGCTAGTCTGATACACAATCATGTAGTCTTAGCATGATTTGTATACTCCTCAAATTTTCTTTTCCATGCTAGTTGATTTAGATGTAGAATGTAATGCCCTCGGTTGAACTTCTCCTACATAAAGGTTTATCAAGAACTTATTGTGCTCATGGTCTTCTAGGATCAAATCATGCAAATAAAACTCACAAAGCAAATCATGTTGATTAGGGTCAGCACTATAGAGAATTTCAAGAAATGTTGTTGGCTATAAAATCTTGTAAGGAAGATGACAAGAGATCCTCAGAAGCTGCCATCTATAAAATTGTTCAAATAAAAACAAACTATATGCAGGAGAAGGATTCCTACATGCCAAAAGAGATTCCTATAATTTGCATGCATCTTGCAAATTTACTTCTAAATTTTGGACCTTAGCTTCTAATTCTTTCTTATCATTTTCCAAGAGTTTGTTTGAAGAAGTTGCAACTTTGTTTTTCTATTTAAGTATGGAATATTCTTATTCAATTTTATTTAGCACTTGCAATGTAAGAATACCTGGACAACTTGTTTGACAAATATGGTCAACAAATACCTTAAGAGGAGGAGGTGCAACATCAAAAGATGATTTGGAAGAGTTTACCAAACTCTGAAATCTCCTATTTTCCTTCTTCAGATTTTCTACATATATACAAAGGTCTATTTGTTCAC
>JARHVA010005400.1:517500-552500 GCA_037957365.1 Torreya grandis | reverse complement strand
GTTTTATCTTGATCTTCAGATACCACCATTATATGGTTATACCCACTAAACCCATCTAGGAAAGAAAAATATCTTTTTCCTACTAAGTTGTCAAGAACTTGCTCAATGAAAGGTAGAGGAAAATAATCTCTCAGTTTTGCTTTGTTCAGTTCTCTATAATCTATACATACTCTTAATTTTCCATTTTTCTTGGGAATAATTACCAAAGGTGAAACCCATTGGCTATCTGAGATGGGATAAATAAACTTAACTTCCAACAATTTTTAGATCTCTATTTTGACTATCTCCTTTAATTCTTAGTTTATTCCTCTTTATGGTTGTCTGACTGGTTTGACAGATTCCATGTAAATGTGATGAGTGCATATGCTAGGGTGAATTACCTTTGTGTCAGTATAATCTCAAGCAAAATCCTTAGTATTTCTTTCTAGTACTTCAAAGTGTTGATCTTCCTCTTCATTTGTTAACCAACTATTGATGTTCAAAATCTTTCTAGGTAATACCATGATTGGTTTTATACTTAGATAGTTGGATTATATTTGCTTGAATTCACTAATCAATGAGTTTAAAGGACATGGATGAAGAAGTAACCTATAAAACATGGTTACATTATCAACAAACTCTTTTCCAAGAGGAATCAGTCTTGCTAAAGAATAATGGAATGCATCTAAGAAATGATTTTGCTATTGTTCTATCAATTTCCACACACTTTCCTGAATCAATCCATCATCATATGATGAGAAAACACTAGAATAAGAAGAATTTGAGGTTTTTATAATATTTTTTCTGACCCAAGAATCCTAAACTAAGGTAGTCCATATTTTTTAGACTAGCAGAGTCCATAGATTCTGGACTAGCAGAGTCCGTAGCTTTTAGACTAGTAGAGTCTGTAGCTTTCAAATTGGTAGAGTTCATAGATTATAGACTACCAAAGTCCATAGATTCTAGGTATATGTCTCCTTTCAATTCTTCTAAGTGTTTTTTAACTATGATCATAGCTAAGGAGGAAATTTTTTTTATGTGTTGTCTAATTTGTCTACCCAAAGTTCTTGTATGTGACTTGTTGATGATTTTGTAGGAGGATACAAAGAGATGTATTTAGATTTTAACCCACTAGAAATGGTCACATCTCCTAACCTACAATCAATTAATGCTATTGTAGTAGCCAACCATGGTCTACCTAAGATTATGGGATATCCTAGATTCTTTGTTTTAGGTTACAAGACCATGAAATCTAATGGATATTCCCAAGACTCTACTACTACTTCAACATTTTCTATAGTCCCCTCTAGTTTAGTTATAGATTGGTCCACCATTTGAAGAATGGTAGTTGTGGGTTGCATTCTCATAAGAGATAATGTATGGACAATATCAGTTGCCATAACACTAATTGTTGCTCCCAAATCTACCAAGATGTTAGGAACTTTTTTACCTCTGATTGTGACTTTGATCACTGGGCTTCCTGGATCTACATATTTTGAAACTAATAGTTTTTTTTTAATAAATAAAAAACTTTTCCATCAACATTAATGGTTCCTAGATATTTCACTTTCCTCTCAAGTGTCTTCATACAAATATTTTTGATGATCTTATTCAATTTAGGTATATCCCTAATAGCTTGTAGTAGGGGTACCTCAATATTGATCTTTTGCAACTCATAGAGCAAGTTTGATTCTAGTTTAATATCAATTTCTCTTAATCTTTTAGGAAAAGGAACTATTAGTGTAGTAGTGTTTTCTTTGTTTGCTTCAGGGCTCATTTTGATTTCAGCTTCTCTAGTGTTTAATAGAGATGAGTCTATTTTTTCTTTTTCATCAGGTATCTCAGAAATGATAACTAGAGGTTTTTGTATAGTTTTCCCTGATCTTAAATGTATGTCTGAACATCAATAGCTCCAACATTCATTGTCTCTTCTTGTTCATTAACATAAATAGGTGCTGGTTGTTTATTTTTTGGATTTGCTATTGGTTGTGCAAGTATTGAGTGTTGATTGATTTTTCCTTGTTTTTTGAATAAATGGGGGTGGCATTATAGTTTGTTATTGAAGTGGTCTTCTTAATTGGGTGAATTGTTGCTATGGGTTCTATCGTTGATTCCATTTTTGATATGGTTGTGGCATCCGTTATTATTGTGGTAGCCATTATTTTTGTGGTTGTGGCACCATCCATGGGGGTGTTGGTATCCAATCTTGTCATGCCCATGGATTTTGGATTGATGGAATTTAGGGTTGATTCTAAAAAGGTGAAGGAACTAAAACATTCCATGGTGCCATCCATGGATTAATTGGGTTTCTTGCATTAAATTATCTTTGAGCCTAGTTTTGTGGGGAAAAGTTGTGTCTTTAGATATAATTTACTTCTTCAGTGGATTGGACTTGTGTTTTCATATGATTTTTTAAAATAGGCAAAAGGGCACAATGTTTGGTATCATGATCTATTGCATCACAAATCTCACATGATGAAACATTGATTTTATCTAGAGGACAGTCTCTAAGGGCATGTTTTTGTCTGCACATAAGACAGTAGATTGCTAAGGTTTCTATGCATTTTCCTTATCTTGAAGGCCATCCAAAGTATTATGTATTGTAACTAGAATATCCATCTTTTAATTGGACAATTCTTCCATTAGCTTACCCACTTCATTAGATTTCCCAAACCTTCCATTCCTAATTCTAGGTTTTGTTAGAGAATAGTTGGTACAAAGCTAAGAAATTTGATTGAAAGCCAACTTATTTATATCTTCACCTCCCATCAGATTTAATGCATCTCTAGTATCTTCATCCAACCCTTTTAAGAAAACCAATTTTTAAACTTATTCAGTGAGTGGATAATTGCTTCTTTTATGAGTGAACATGAATCTATCCAAATAATCCTCTAAAGATTCATCATCATTCTATTTGATTTTGAAGAAATCCTATTTTATTTCGCACACTCAGTAGTAATCTTGATACTTGTTTAAGAATTTTGTCTCCATGTCATCCCATGTTTTAATAGAATCACTAGGTAAACCCATAAACCATCTCATAGATACATCTTTAAGTGTAGAGGGAAATAGTTGTAATTTATAGCTATCTATTGTGTAATCATACGTTTGACATAGCACCTTAAAATCAAATTGGAATTAATTAGGATATTCTATAGATTTTCCCTACAAATTTGGTAGATTCGCTGGTGAAATATTTTTTATAGGAGTTTGATCATTAAGATCTACAAAAATAGGAAAGGAAAAAGTCCTTAGTTGTGCAAGTTGTTGATTTTGTTGGAGAGCCATATTCTCTTCTTTTGATGATGTTTCAAAGTTGGGATGATCTTCCCACTGAATGTTTGTGGTACCAGTTATGGGTTGTTCTAAGTTCTCAAAATTTTTCTTCAGCTAGGGATTTTTGAAATGCTTCCTCTAATTCCTTGTCAATTTATAGATAATGTGTTCCTGTAAGAGATTGATCTTGAGAAATTTGTCCTATGGGGCTTGCTTGTGGCAATGGACTAGTTTCTATCCAAGTTTCTGAAGATTCTTGTAGATACGTTTCACTTGTAACTTATGGTTCACTACTCAGAGATGTTGAAGGAGTTTCAACTTGTGTTCTTTGTGGGAATTTTGGGATGAATCATCCTTTAGAGTTTCTAGGATGGTACATCAATTTATTTAATTATTTTGGGATTTTATGGTTTTTACAACTTTTTTCTATTTTTTCACTCTAGACCAATAATTAATACCTTACTAACACCTTGTTTCCCTAGCAATGAAACCAAAAAATATGAGTGTCATTTAACAATTCATTTAATCAATGTTTAATTGATGTCTTATCAACTAGGGCTGGTGTCTAAAGCTGTCTGTAGTAAGGTATAGGATGGTAGATCTTGAAGTTTGCTTATGGGGGTGTTTGATGGTCCTATTCTAACTTTGACTAAAGAAAGAGATGTGTCCTAAACTTCTTGATTCACTCTTTTACTAAAAATGTAACTATTTAATCAAATCAATTCACTTTTTTTCTTCAAATTAAAATCACACTCCTATTTACGCTTGCTTGGAAAGTAAAATCACACTCCTAACATAAAAATGAAAATTTCTTCACAAGTTTGTTGTAAAAGAAAACACACTTAGAAAGAAAATGAATTTGGAATAAGGAAATGCCTTTTAAACTATGAATTTGTTTTGATGTTTTTATGAATAAATGCAAACATTAACAAGATTCAAATTAGTTATAACAAAGAGTTAATAGAACATAACATAATTACTATACACAATTCCTAATTCCAAGGAGAGTGGACCCTTGCTCCTCTCAGACTCAGAAACAAAGATTAATCAATACTAGAAACTAAAGTGATAATTCATAAAACTAAAATGATTACAATCTGGCTAAAACCTGTAATATGATTGTACAAATATTTTCTCTAATCTCTATTATCTCCTCCCTTTCAATGACAAAAGTCTTAAATTTTATACTAATATAATCAACTCAAAATAGGATGTAAATAAATAGGATTCGTTGGTCGATCCATTCATCCAAATATAGGAGATTGGATTTCTAAGAGATCTAATTATTCTGATGAAATAGATATCCTACTATAATAGTCCTAAGATCCAAATATATACAACTTTATCAAAAGCAAATCTTACAAAATAGCAAGCAGGTATTTTCCTTATTTGACTCCAGCTAGAATGATTCTCTCTCATCTTATTTGGCCACTAGCTTCCTCATTTTTAGCTTCATCCTTATGAAATCCATGGAATTTACCCTATAGAGTCGATAGGAATGATCTTATAGAGTTCATAGAAACAAGCCTGCAAAGTCCATAAAAACAAGCCTGCAGAGTCCATAGAAACAAGCTTGCAGAGTCTGTAGAAACAAGTCTCCAGAGTCCATAGTTATGTTAGATGGAGATCAAAATTGAACTTTCACTATACTTCTCTTGTGTCTTCTTCCTGAGAATTCTTCACAACAAAAAATCACTAAAACATGCCATGTATTAGAAATTAATGACAAAGTAAAAGTTTAGTCTTTGGTTCAATATAAACAAGACAAATATCTATTTTCCATGTAATAGCCATCTAACAATCTATGATTTGCATAAGATAATATCCTTAGAGAGATGAATTGAGGGAAATAACATGTCAATAATGAGCCATATTTTGAGTTCATCACTTCACATATTAGGTAACTAATTGTCTTATCTTAAAAATTAATAACAACCCATTGAAATAATGAAACATACCCTATTACAAATATTATAAATTATAAACCAAAATGACTATGAAAATAAATGTCCAAAATTATCGACATACCTCAATTGATTTTTAGTATCACCTTCCAAATTTTTAATTTCACATGCATTAGACTGATTTGATGTTAACACATCCACACATGGTTCAACATTATATTCATGGTTCAATCATTAGATATCAATAACTACTTCACCTTCAGTAACGTCTCCTATTGTATTATCTATGTAGTGTACATTGGAAACATTACACAAAAAATCACAATTTTCTAGAAAATATAAAAAAATAAAAAGACATTCAAGTGGAAATAAGCCTTACATAATGCTATACATTAATGTAGTTTATGTGTTCACAAACACCATCCCTTGTGTGTTGTAAGACCACCATTAGATATTTGAAGAGAGGTGGACTAGTATGACTGACATGCCTAGGAAGATCATAATGAAGTTTCAAAAGGTGCTAGATAGATTGACTCTTGGAGATATTATCTGGAGGCCTTACAAGGGATATGAGGGATGGACTTAAGATGGTGCTCATCTAAGATGGGTATGAGTCAGTTTTTGTTTACATGACTATTAGGTCAATGTATTTGATAGGTTTCAATAAGAACAAGTGATGTGGTAGTTTGGTGTTACTCAAGATGTGTCATTGGCACTATTGGTGTGGTTGAGGAGTTTTTAGGCTCTATTAAGTCTATGGATTAGGCCCATACCTTAATATATAGAGTTAGATCTAATTTCATTGATAAATAATATGTGGATGATGCAGGAGCAATCGATGCCTATGTATCATGGTGGAAGGGCCATATATGGGAACCACTTTTCCCAAGAGGTGGGATTGTCACAAAGGATGTGTTGGATGTTGAGCCCCTTAGGTCTATTGAGGGTAGGTTTCCATTTTATATTTGTATATTCAAATTACTTTATTGCTTATTTACATGGGTAGGTATATGATGTATTATATTGGTATGTGCAATTTTAGGTGATGATGAGTATTGGGAGATTACAATTGAGTCTACACTCTAAGTAGTGACACAACATATCCCTAATGATATCATGGATGATGGATTAGTGGAGAGGGCCATAGATGTTATCGGCATCCATTCTCTTTTTTTTAATCAATAAACTATTTTTACTATATTATATAGTTGAATAACTACTGATAGGGATGAGGCACATGTGAACTTATGGATACAGCTTATTCCCACACCTGATGCCTTGCAATGTGTGGGTATCTAGATAGTGGCTGACTATATATGTCTACAACAAGATCATGTGGAGGTGTTGTTTGGGTTGTGGGTATTATGGGAGAGAGAGTAGATGCAGGTCTCAATTAAGGTTTTAGAGGGATAGTCGGGCCTCCAATTCCAATATGGATGTATCAGAGAGTGAGAGTGAGACGGATGGTCCTGGTGACCAATCACAAATTATTGAGTGACTTGGAATATTGTACTAAAACTATTTTTTGAGTTTTAAATATATATGGATGTTTGTTGTTATATGGGCATTGTGTATATTGTTATCTTTATTTTTTGCATCATGCATTTTGACATGTGTTTTATTATATTCATCATGTTAAATGGTGATATGGTAATATATTATCTTTAAGTAATGGAAATGAATTGTTTATATATTTATGAATGTTTAAGTAGACATGTATATTGGATTAGGAATGTTAATTATTAATATGCATGTTATATTAGTATCATAGGATATTTGAGTGTGGATCATGTTACTATGGTATGCACTATCTAATTTTGGATGGCATGGTGAACAAATGACCATACTGCTCATGTTATGTCAGTGTAAAGGTATAATCTAGAACCGATATTGCTCATGATACACTACTAGTAACTAGGTGTGTAGACTCTGTAATGAATATCTTAATCAATGATTGCATTGAATTTATCCTCTGATATCTATGATCTATATAAAATATCTTAATTGGATATTGGACTATGTTTTGATTTTGATGATCTCTATAAAATATCTTAATTGGTTGTTAAACTATATTCTCGGTTTTTTATTCTCCTAATGGTGATATGGGAATATATTATCTTTAAGTAATGGTAATGAATTGTTTATATATTTATGAATGTTTAAGTAGACATGTATATTGGATTAGGAATGTTAATTATTGATATGCATTTTATACTAGTATCATAGGATATTTGAGTGTGGATCATGTTACTATGGTATGCACTATCTAATTTTGGATGGCATGGTGAACAAATGACCATACTGCTCATGTTATGTCAGTGTAAAAGTATATTCTAGAACTGATACTACTCATGATACACTACTAGTAACTATGTGTGTAAACTCTGTAATGAATATCTTAATCAATGATTGCATTGAATTTATCCTCTGATATCTATGATCTATATAAAATATCTTAATTGGATATTGGACTATGTTTTGATTTTGATGATCTCTAGAAAATATCTTAATTGGTTGTTGAATTATGTAATGATTTATGTGATGTCTTATAGATATCTTAATCAGCTATTGAACTTTTAATATGGATTGAATTACATTACATTTTTGTACCATGTTAATATAAGTAGGTGGATCTTTGTAAACTATCATTCATATTTATTAACTATGTGGTTCACAAGATCTCTCATAAGTAAGTGTCCTAGAAACCACATGGCTCAAGTGATGAGAAACCAATGGCTAATTAAAATGAATGTCCTTGGATAATTCAGTCATAGAGTCATGTGATATAAGATATTGTGGAGATTAATATCTTCATGCCCCCTGTGTGAAAGCTATAATGTCTTTGTCAACATACTAGTCAACACAAACTTAGTGCATAATAGTTATTGTCTAAATGCCCATTTACATTATGAAAATTAAAATATGGTTTATTTTGTGCCCTATGAAACAATGTGATGGATGGTGATAATTAGAATGAAGTGTGATCATCTCACTATCTAATAATGTAAGCAATATATTGTGAGACCTATTTCTATCTAATAATTGTAAAGCCCATATGTCAATTTCCTATGCTCTACACACTATAGGATGTTATTTATAAAGTGATTATTTTCCCTTGCCAAGTATCTTCATTGTTTGTTTATGTTCCACTTGTTTCTTAATAATAAGTGAAGTAGATTCTTGTACCATATTAGATGACTATGGCTCTAGGAAACCTATATCAAAATTTTCCTCTAAATGAGTTTCAACTAATCCCAACTCTTTCTCTAATGCCACAGATGTGTTACATAAATTTTAGAATGATTTAGATGTCTAATATAATAATTTCTCATTAATAAGATAATTGATTCCTCTAACAAATATGTATTATACCTATAAATATATCAGCTAGTAAATCAACTAATGCATACATTATTTAAATCTTAGAATGTAATTCATTACTGGCTCTGTCTCTCCCTAGTATAGTGAAGGAAACTTCTCATATGGGACTCTGAGTCTCTTATTTTGTATGTAGTTTCTAATAAATACTAATTCTAACTCATCATATGTATGTATTTGACCACTAGGGAGTGATTGATGAAAGTAATTTAATGCCTCACTTTATAGATACTTTGAAAATATCTATAGTAGAGTCAAATTATTAGTGGAATGTTGCATGGATTTCCCATAAACCTGAAGGTGAAAGTATGGTTCTTCATGCCCATCAAATTTTGGTAACACTAGTATCTAGAAGTTGGGTGAAAACTTTGTAGTGAAGATTTCATGCAGAATAGGATTGCCATGGATGGCATTAGAATTAGCACAATAGTGGTATGCTTTAAATTCCAATATGAGATGGTGTACTTCTTGTTTTAAACATCCCAAAACATACTTCAAGGATATTACCTTTTGTGAAGGTATATTATCATCATCGAGGGGTTTATTTAACTCTCGAATATTTTTATTAATCTTAGTCATTGGTACAATACCTCAATGAACTTTTATAGGGAGGTGTGGTTTACTATTTGTAACCTTTGGAGGGGGGGGAGTGATAGCTTAGACTTGGTGAGAGGAAAATGGGTTATCACCCTCATGGAAGCTAGGCTGAGAAATGGGTTCTATCATAGTAAGGGAGGTTGACGGAAATTAATTGGTATCTTTCATTTTGTTAATTTGTAAATAATTATCACATGCTAATGGATGAGAAGATACATTATCATCATGTGAATGTAAGTTATGTAAAGTATGAACATCAGAATAAGTGTGTGTCATTTTAGCATTTGAACTACCATTAGTTTGAACAAGAGAGAGAATATAAGTAATGAGAGAACTATAAGGTTTAGACTCAATGTCTTCTTCACTAAAATCATAGTAATCATCATTATTTCAAGCTTCATAAAAATCAGATTCTAATTCACTTTTGGAAGTAAGAGGAGAATAATTATCATTCACGTGGTTACTAAGATAGAGAGAGTAAGAGAAAATTGTAAATTTTTACTACTATGTAATATATATTCACTATCTATATGTAGAGTACATGTATGATTATTAATTTCAATCTTGGAGTTAAGGATAGAATAATTAACAATCATGTTTTCATTTTGCATACTATGACATGTAGGTGAAGAACTAGGGATATTTGCAATATCAACATTTTGCAAAGAATATTTATGTTGAGCATAGAATGTAAAAGAAGGTGATAAATTAATTTTGTCTAATTTACTTTGTGCATTGCTAAAAGGTGTAATATCATATGTACATGTTTTTTCAAATATAAGTAAGAAGGTTAAAGAAGATGCATTTTATTTTCTATGTTGATTGAAACATGCAAAATTATATTGCATATATTGCACTTATATTGTTTTAATTTGAATAAGGAGGTAGCAAAAGTGTTTAAAAATATAGGATCACATTGGAAAAAAATGCTACCAATAAGAGGTTATTTTGGCATTACATTGTTGGTTTGATTTTGAGGTGTAGGAGAAGAGAAGAGGTAGAGGAAGGAGAAGAAGATGCATCTAGTATATCCTCATCAACACTTTAATTTTCATGTTCATAATAATTCACATGTCCATCATTATAAAAATATTGATCATCATCATTATAAATGAAATCATGATCATGTGCTAATGTGCAATCTTTAAAATTAGTCCATACATTATTATAATTATGAGAAAAATATATAAATTCATAAACTAGGTGAGGGGTAAGAGGCTTCTTTGATGTCATTTTAAACTTGATAAAGAATAATGTAAACAATGAATAACAAGCACACAATTGGCATTATTTCTTTCTTTCCATAACAAAACTAGAATATCCACTCTGAATGTATGCCATAACTGGGTGTATTTAAAAGGCAAGGTGGGTTTATCTCCAATAAGGATATGCTTCCAATAAAAAAATTGGGGATGGAAAGGATTAAAAAGGTCATGAATCCATGTCCAAACCCTTTGAGCTTTAGAGAAGTGCTAGAAAAGATGAGGGAGCATTTCTAGATGGCCACACAAACGACATGTGTGAAGGGAAATTCTTAAATGCACAATTCTTCTGCCTATAGGTAGGACCTTATATAAGATACATGAAGTGAATTGAGCTAACATAGGATCCAAGTAAGCCTATAAAATAATATGAAAATAGAAGCACCAGGTATGAATGAAAGAATGCAAACCTCAATAAGAGTTGAGCTTGTCCACCATAGGTATGTGGGGAGTAAGCCACCCATAGCCAAGCTAGGAGGTGTAATTACAAAATAAAATTTCAACATACCACTTATAGTCCTTCCACCATAGATTAGTAGAATGAACAAAAATTTTGTGAAGCACAGAAGGCAAAACATCATTGAGGATTTCTTGGTAAGATTCTCTATCAGCATTGGCTAACCATAATTTAGTTTTCACCTCTTCCCAGGATAGCCAAGAGTGAGACTACTTACAAAAGATATCTTAGACATTGTGAATACCTCTATGAAACAACTTGAGAGCATTGATCCAAGGAACCTCAACTAGAAGGACTTCATTGAAATTGATAACAAGTGACCACCATTGTAAGTGGCAGTTAATGGATAAACCATCTCAAAATACTGAGCCATTCTAGAGATGCCATAGTTTGATCCTTTCCCATGCTTTCTAGATACTTTTTTCCATAAAGAACACTAAAATTTGAATGAGAGATTTGATGATGAGCATATTAGAGAGGTCAAGACCTTTATAGGTTTTTTTGCCTTTAGGTATACCCAAAGAGATGAAATGTCAAAATAACACCTTCTAAACTTCCTTGTCATCAATGGCCTACACAATCCATTTGGCACATAAATCAATTGCTTGATGAGCCATGTCAATGAGCCCCATACCTCTACCATCCTACATGAGACGATAGTATTCCCAAGCAACCCTATGGAATCCATGGCCATGATAAGAATTGGTCCAAAGAAAATCCTTGAGAAGTTTTTCAAAATTTTAATAAGAATTCATGGAAGGCACCTAACATGAAGAGTAGTAAACATGGGTAGTCACAAGTACTTTTGAGCAGATTTGGAATTTACCTGCTAATAATAAGGGATTAATCACCCAATATTCTAGCTTCTTTTATATTATTTGAACAACATATTTCCACAACATGGGTGGAGAGGCATCAAAGGCAAAATGGATGCCAAAAAGCTTGAATATTTGATCATGTTGGATATAAGCCAAGTCATACTTGGTAGCCCATTCTAGTGGGTGAGGTATGATTAGCTATACCAATGAGTTTTTTTACATTAGATACTTCAGCGAGAGGCAAGGCAAAAGGTGTTCAGAAACTACACAACATTATCCACATTGTCCTCATCTTCAATAATATTGAGGAAAGAATCATCAAAAAATTATCCATTTAGTAGTTGCATATCTTCTTGAGGTTTTTCTTTATCTGGAAGGAGATAAATTTCTTTAACAAGGCCCCTAGCTTAGGCATTGCTAAGAATATATCCAAAGCCCTCAACTACAAGCACATATAGGGAGGGTGCCAAAGGGAATCCTTAGAGAATAAACCAAAATAAACTAAATTTCTTGGAAGTGACTCCATTAATAGAGAGGAGGGTTGAGGTTTATGAAAAGAAAATATGGATGGCTTGAGTGAAACTAGGCCCAAAGTGCAGGGCTTTAAGCATGGCTAAGATGAAAGGCCACTCAATATAGTCATAAGATTTTTCAAAGTCAATTTTTAAGAACATAGATTGTTGCTTTGGCCTTATATCCCATTCCATTCCTTCCTAAATTACAATGATATTGTCTAGTACATATCTACTTTTGATGAATCCTACTTGCTTGGGTGAATGTTGTGCAGCAATAGATTATGTAACTTGAGTGCCAAAGTTTTAGGAATGATTTTATAGGAAACATTCAGGAGGCTGATCATCCACCAATTATAATCAATACAGGATCCCCTTACTTAGGTATGAACTTAACATTTCCCTTAGGTAAGTGAAAAAATGTGGGGGACAAAAAAGGGCCTACCTATGGACATGATTTTTATAAAATTTCAAAAATTTAAACTTTTGTAGATAATTTGAGATGGCTATACTCAAAATTTAAAGATGATATAAAAATATGAATTGTATCATTTCGAGTCTAGCTTTGAAAAAAACTATTTTTTTTGAAAAAAGGTTTAGTATAAGTAGGTCAAACATCTAAAATTTGAAGAGGACCTCTTATTTTTTTATGCAAACATATTAGATAGATGGCCGTGTGGCCCATCATTTTTTGAGCATTGTTAAATATTATTTAAACCCCTTTTATGAATATTTAGATAATATATTCTATTGTATTAACAATTTTTTTTATCTTTTTTCATTGAATAGTTTTTTTTATCAATTTTGCAACTAAGTAGATCCTAAAAGCTGACCAAAAAAAATGGATAGCCAGTCGTGTGGCCCACCCTAATTACCTCAAAGAAAATAAAGAATGTTTTTTTTTGAATATGTGTAGAATCAGGCCTATTTTTTTTAACATATAATGTGTTTTACAATTGAATAAATGAAAAAAAATTAGATAAACATGAATAGGCATGTATAGCTATAGCATGTAGTGGCCTAAATAGGGTATAGTTAGAAATAAATTTATTTTGAACCCTTAAAATAGCCCAAAAATTATAAAAATCATATATTTATAAAGAGCACAACATGTTCCTCATGAGGGTAATAATTTTTTGAATTTTGATGTTGAAATCCATAGCGTATTTGATGTTTGAAGTTGAAATTTATTGGTTTTTATCAAAACTCTCAATCTCGACTATAGATGCATAATCATAAGCCTTTGGCTCAGAAATCCAAGCTATTTCCAAGCCTAAAGGATCATTTTTCAATCCAAATTCAAATAATGCATATCCACTATATAATACATACATTTTATATAACATATTATACAATGTGTACGCATTATTTTTAATAAGACAAAAACTATTTGTAGAAGCATGTGGGAGTTACACATGAAGGCAACTTGTTAAGCACAGAATATACTGAGAGGGGGGGTGAATCAATATATTATATATCTTATAAAACTTTCCTTTTATCAAATTCCACTAAATCAAACATTCAAGATATGTAATAAAACTCAAACAATAAACATTACACAAAATAGAGAGAGACACCAGATATAACATGGAAACCTAATGTGGAAAAAACCACAGAGAATCAATCTCAAATATATTCATGAGAACAAACCCACAAGAGCACCATACCCCTTTACTGAGTATCATCCCAACTAAAATTCATGAGCACCAACCCACAGAAGATTCAAACTCCTTTGCCGAGCACCAACCCAGCAACAATTCATGAGCACCAACCCACAGGAGCACCAACCCCTTTGACGAGCACCAACCCAACAACAATTCATGAGCACCAACCCCTTTGTGTATACCACACACCTATCTCTCAATTTTGCCATCTCAAAAAATGATAGTTCAATACAACATCTCTTTCCTCTCTCTCACCTTTGCTCTTCTAATCTAGATATAACAAATACAAATCATATTCATCTCTCACAATTTCTCTTCTAAGTTAGATATTACAATATCAAATCAACCTCTTTCTTCCATATTAAAAATGGCTTCTCAAGCCTCTATTTACAGCTTTCCAAATGACCTTTGGCATTCCCCCTTTGTGACCATTTTCATAGCCATGAACCTCCTACTCCAGGGCCTAATTTTAATCCATAGGTTCATTCATGGTCAAGATAATATGATCTAACTTTATTGTTTGCTCAATCTCAAACTAGTTAGGATCAAATGAAGGGTTACTATTATTGACATTTGAAAGACCCTCTCCAGATACTCTAGCTTTCTCCATTCTCCTTTATGTTAAACAAAAAGATATAAAAATATTAGTGGACTCATTAGGTCATAGAGTTCAAGACACAAATCTGATACCGCATGTAACATCCCCACTGGGATTTACTCAGAAATACATGATTAAAAAAATATTTAAATAACATATTCTAACATTAAAATTCACCAAAAGAATCAAATTAGTGATTCAACTAAATAAAATAAGTATTTTAACCATAAAATAATCATGTAAAAACTACCTATTACTAATCACTAGCATCATATGAATAAATAATTACTAAATATAGAAAGTAATTATAGATTTTTAGACACAGTTGTTACAACATATAACCACTATTTTCATAGTACAATAAGTAAATGACTACATCTCATTAGGTATAATGTTTTAATAATAATAAATACAATACAATGTATAAAATACAAGATACAAAGCTTCATAGGTCATGAGTTCCTCAAACTCTAGTATCTATGGTAATACTCAGTGTTGTCTCCAAATAAGTACTATTATGGAGAGAGAGATCATCCTTCGAGCACTTTTAAACACCAACCAAGGACCATGAATTACCTACACAATCCTCTATCAAGGAATATCCCTCCCTTTCATGGATGAATAGATAGTGATGGTGTTATAATATAGACAGACAAGCTAGTACCCATGTGCTGTATAATTTCTAAGAACATGTAGTGTACCATAAATAAATTTGTTCTAACATGATATTGCACAAACATGTAAATTATACACATGAAATGAAAATTTATAACATTACTTTGGCCAAAAAATTTAATTGTTACTGATCTCTAGAATCAATCAATTTCATACACACCACTTGATCGAATTACCTTCATTTGGTATTGTGATGCTAGTAAGCTAGTGAAGTCTATCTCACTATTTACTCAGTACTAGCAATTCAATATTTGGTTAATATAAATATAACCAATAGATTCATATACATTACTTTTTACTAATATTTAAAACATGATAAACATAACAATAATCAAAATGTATACATTTATTCTATCAAACATATGAATGAATCTCCACAATATTATTTATCACATAAACAATAAGAAAACAAGTACATTTTATACCAAGTGGGTGAAATATATATTTGATTTCATATTATAATTTACATAAGTATATTCAAATATAGTATATATGATGATAAACACTAATACCATAGTCTGTTATCTTATGTATACTCTACTCAATTTCAAAAAGTTAGTCATAATAATTTCAGAGAAATAAATAACTCATAGTCTAAGTTATACCTCATATGAACATAATCTTTCATTAATGTGACTTATTATACTTTTATGAGGTTGTATGCATATATTACTTTTCCATTCTTCAAGAATGTATAACATAGTCTTTATCAATCAATGTAACTATAACTTATAGGCACACATCACGATGTACTAATATATGCTAAAATGTATAAGTACTTGTACATAATAATTTACTCATAATATGTACTCCACATAAGTTTTCATTATTGTATTTATATATATCAACAATCAGTCATAATATTTTTTAAAAATTACATGACACATACCCAAGTTATACCTTGTATGAGCATAATTCATATGATTTATTATGTTTCTAAGAGACTGTATTCATATAGTTATAGTTTCTTATCCCTTGGACTCATATGACTTATGTTAACAATCCCTTAACTATGAATATAGACATATGACTCAATGCACCCATATATGTTATATATTTATATGAATACTTAAATCTATATAAAGATATATTTCCTATATAGATAACCTTGTACATATTAACTATATTTGTACTATATATCACATACAAGAACCTCTATGTATATATAATTACTATAAACATCAATATACATCTAAAATTCTAGACAATGTATTCATATGATTTTAACAACCGTTATAGTTTTACCATTCACAATATACATTAATGATCTTTTATAAGATCAGAGATTCAATCATGTAATACTTCACCATAGTTTTTATCCCTAACTAAATAAATTTTCACCCTGATGTGTTTAAGATGCATAGAAATCCGTATCAGTTAATCATCTTAATACAGATATATTATATTGAGTTATAATGCCTTATCAATAGTATACTTCAATACCACATCATCCAGATCATTTTAATACACTAAAGTAATAGTATAATTATGATTTAATTTTGATACCGCATAGAATAATGATCATGATACACCTATCATAAGGTAGTCTATGAAGAAGGTATAGTTCAGATATTTAGATTATATATATAGTGTACAATATATTTAGTAATAGTCGATACAAATACTAAATTTCTTTAGTAATATTTAGACTCACAAATTCTATTATCAAATACAAATACTAAACTTCTTTAGTAATACCACATCATGAAGATCATAATTATTATAGTTGATAATGGTGAGTCACAATATATTTAATAAATAATATAATGATGAGTAAGTTGCCTTAGTAGTATTTATTTACAAATATTTGGTAACAACTACTAATCTCGACTTATAAGATTTGATATTTGTATGTGCATTCCATATAAGCACATGTCATATTAAGTTCACATAAACACATATAAAAGAGAGTATACCTACATTTCATAAGTTCACAGTAATTTTGAATGGTGCACAAATGCACAGATTCCATAAATTTTTAGATTCCATAAGTGCACAAATACAAATACTAGGTTTGTCATGATTCACCAAAACTATTTATAGGCTAACATGGGAACTACCCAAAATAATGCATTTATAGACTATTATCCTAGAATTAAACATCAAATAGATCTACATGAAATTTCCCATAATGATCATGATAATCTATTAGAAAAATGACAATAATTTATCTATCATGTTTCGTAATTCATGATAGATCTAATATTAGATAATCTCAATAGTCAATTCTAGGCTATCATATTATACTTAGACTATATTATTTAATCATTAAGTTGTCTATTGTCAATAGTCTATCCAATACATATAATAGATCTGCCTAAATTTTAATCATATCTGGCATATTCTCAAATTATAATCTTTTAAAAGAATGCTCCATAGCTTGCTTAGTATATAAATCAAATTAGATTATTAAGTAAACTTAAAACTATATCACTTCACTATATAAATCATTTATATCACTCCACTAAAACTTGGTATGCCATATGTATATATAACTTAGTATATATTTACATACATCGCCCTCCTAGAGATCACTAGGTGTATATCTTCTTGTGTTTTATATTGAAGAATACCAAAACTACACTCACTTTAAATGTCATGGTTTATTTAGGTAGTTTTAGGTATATTATAGTTTTGTATAAGCATTATTTGCTTCAGGGCACTTTGTAGAAAGAAGATCTAAGTCATTGCATATATCCTAATCTGTTTGTGTTGTATATACCTCGATCAAATATGGTAATTACATTATGTAAATTAAAATCAGATCACTATATAACAAGATTCGATATTTGTATTCCACATAGCTATTATCTTAGTCTCAATTATATATATATATATATATATATATATATATATATATATATATATATATATATATATATATATATATCATTTAGTTCATTGTATATGTACATTAGTCTAAGCTTGACTAACATTTACCAAAGTTTAAATGTACATAGAACATCATTGCCATTAAAAGTAATGAATAATAGAACAAACATATGTAGGGGGTTTATTACATTTTCACTATTGAATTCAAGATTCCACATATTAATGTATAGTCTATTTCCATAAAATAAATGTTAACTTCCAGTTTAAATGTCATGCAGTTCCCATATACCAACTTTAGGAAGATTTACAATAAAGTTAAGAATGCCACCAACTTGGTATCTATATCCAATATAAAGCTCTGTCAAAGTTCCCTAATTTTATTCTTCGCCTAGGCTAGGCCTCCTTTCTCCCCTCTTCCATTTTCTGTGTCCTCTCTCCATTCTTATTTTTTTTGGTATGGGTATTGCCTTTGTTTTTAAAAGCTACCTTTATTTTTATTTATTTTATTTAATGCCTTCCTTTTTGTTTTTCTATTTTATTCATTTAAAACACTTTCCTTGTTTTATTCTATTTAAAATAACATACCCTTATTTTATCATTATTATTATTTTTATTTCCTATTTTTACATTTGTCAAATAACTTAATAATAAATAATTCAAACAATGTTGTAACAGAATACAATGACATAACCACACAATATCATTCTAGATTAGATCCACATTTAATACCCACAACAAAACCACACAAGGTTAATTCAACATAGGAAATAAATAGAGCTAACACATAACTAACTATGCATAAATAATTATATAAATACAAACAATCATTAAAATGTATTAACACTAACCATTCAATTATGAATATAACAGATACTAACTAATGTGGTGTGTGTAGGGTTCTATCCATTCCTCTGTCATCCCTAAACACCTCCATATATGTCACCCTCTCTGATGATGTTATCCCTTCATCATGCTCTGAGGGATGAATCTCTCATGCATCAAACTTTGGACAAGTAGGGAGTTAGTCTATAACATCATGATATGTATATCATAAAATACTATTGAAGTAACAAGTCAACATGATTCACAATGTAAATAATATATACTAAAGCTAACTTATAGTAATCAAATCAATATTCAATTGTCTCATAACAAAAAATAACTCATATCTTAGTAATAATTAAATAAAAATATCGACTATAAAAAATCTGTTGATAATCAGGTAAATTTGCTTAGCGACAAATCAGGATGTAACAATAATGATTAAAATTTTGGTAGAAATTAATCATAAATTTGTTCATAATAGTCCCTATAACTTTCCTATTCACAATTTCACAAAAATTTATACATTGATAACCCTTGTTATAATTATATATTAAAAAATAAATTGGGTTTATATAAAGTATCAATAATTCAATCATGTAACATACATAATTTATAATAGAAACAAGAATAACATCTAAGTGTGAACATTTATCTAGAATAACAATAGTAACCTGAACCAGGTTGCATAAACTCATGCAAATTAGAGTGGATCTGATATATAAGTGACATTGTGAGGAAGAAAAATATCAAATAATAGGAGTATGAATGTCATGCCTCTTCAAGGAGTAACATCTAAAAAGTATAATTATAAAGAATTAAGAACTAATTCCATGATTGATGTCCAAAAATAGAATCCCTAGCATCTATTTATAATTAAAATTAGACTAGCTCATCCCTAAAGTCCTAATAGAGTCAAATATATAGAAATTATCAATTATGGATACTACCATTGACTAGTTAAAATTTATGTGCAACACATGTCGGCTACTCCACAACCCCACATTATGTGTGATTATAATACAATAACAAGAGGTGCAACAAATTTCAAGCTTAACAATATATCATTTGTCAAAAACCCTTTCTAAGATCAACATGTTTATTCAACTATTCCTTGATAATACATTCACTATTATCAAACTCAAGCCTATAATCTTATTTTGTTAACAAGCTGATAATTATTATATTTAATCATGAAATAATTATGTGCATGAACATTATAAAGAATGGCCATAAGATGGAGCATAAAATATTTTCCATTGATTTCCAATTCTACCAATGGATTTCAAATAAATTTGGTTTCCCTTCCAATTTAATAAGATTTCTTATTGGTGATTATATTTATACTCTTTAGAGAGAACATTCTTGAACCCCTTTTACATTGTGGCTCAAATAGATTCTAATGGTTTGTGACTTTATTTAAAATTTATTTGGATGGATCTTGCATTTATAAGATCACATATAGTCCATGAATAAATATTCATAAATCATAAGGATCTAAGGACATATATTTATAATCCATTCTGTCAATGTATGTATAACTATTTTGAAAAATCATTGTTAGTTTTTTATACATGAAATCACCAAGTTAAAAAGGATTAATTTTTTTAGGCACAAATTATCCTTCCTTTGTTTCTTGAGGTGGAATATGAGAATGTTGCACAAACACCTTGTGAAGTGAAACATATTGAAAATAAGGTAGAGTCTTACATAGTTTCATGAGAAAAAGTGATAGATTTTTTTTCCCAATGGGGTGCTAGAAACACATTACTTCAACATATGCTTAGACACTTGATGTTGTCTATGAGTTATCTCCCAAAAAGGTTCATACATCACCATGATTGATTTAGACATATCTTTAGAATACATATCAAATTTAGGGTTTGAAGCCACAATTTTACTACTTGAAGAATCCATATTATGGTTTCACATAGAGATGTTATTAGTAATATTTTCAACTAGAAATAGTGATCCATCCATCTTCACCACTTTACTAAGAGGTTTCAACTAATGGTTTTGACATTGGGTTGACATGAAAAGCTGGTAAAAGGAAATCTCTAATTTTGTATTTAAAGGATTTGAATTAAAAGTATGCATTAAAAAAATTAATTTTTAAAACTCATTAGACATGTCATGCATACCCAATATGGATATCAATGGTTTCCTTGAGTTATCACGAGAGATCAACATCAAGACAAACATAATTGTTTTATGATGAATTGAATAAAACCTATTTGACTCATGATAAATGAGTCATATTAATAAAGAGTCTAGTTCATCAAGGAGAGGAAAAAATGTCGAAGAAATAATATGAATTCAACCCAAACCATGACCTTATGGGTAGAATGATCTGAAATAACAAAATCATCTAGGTCCATGGGAGAAAAATAGGTAGAGAGTTCTTAACAAACCAATGACCATGCTTAAAAATGTCAGATATGTGTTGATAACCAATTGTAAAAATAAATATGGTCATATTTTTAGATTGCATCAAGATTAATCCCATGAAAATTCCTACAATATTTCATTGAGTTTTAAAGCATACTTTAAGAAAATAACCAGTCAAAGTATATTGGTCAATCCATTTGCAAATATTTTGAATGTCAAGAATTAGAAAAATACAATCATGTGAATGATTAATATCCTTAACTTGTGGAGTGATTTGGTATGATATTTTAAGGCTTTTATGTTGAAGGTGTGATGTGGATGCCTATCTTCTTGACTCTACACAACACCAATTACGACATGTAAAGCATCAAAGTCAACCTCGAACATTTTGGTAAACTATGGTAATATTAAGGTAGATTTTTATGTAATATTATTATTCAACAATTTAAATACATTTGTTGCTACATTTGTCCATACAAATTATTTTCCTCTCATGCAATCTATTATTGGTGTAACGATACTACTAATTTTTTAATGAACTTTCTGTAAAAAATTGCTAAATCATGGAAATTTATTACATCTTTGATGTTATTTGGAATAGACCACTCAAAAATTGTCTTTACCTTTTTTTCATCCATTCTTACACTTTCTATTGAAACTACAAACCCTAAAGATACCGAACTATTTTGCATAAACTTGCACTTCTTCATATTAGCATTTAAATCTTTTAGTTTCTTAACAATTCTAATACCATACTCAAATGTCTCATGTTCTCTTATTTACTCTTACTTAATATAAAAATGTCTTAAAAATAAACAACTACAAACATACCAATGTAATCATATAGGATTGTGTTCATCACCCTCATAAACATGTTGGGTACATAAGATAATCCGAATGCCATCACCATCCACTCATATAATCCATCCCTAGTTTTGAATTATTTTTTTCCATTCATCTCTGTCATGAATCCAAATATGATAATATCCACTTCTTATATCAATCTTGTTAAATTATTTCGCTTTTGTTATCACATCCATCATATCATCTAAACGAGTTATATGAAATTTGTATTTGATACTTATTTTGATTATTCTACTATCCACACACGTCCTCCATGTCCCATCTTTCTTTGGAGTTAGCAATGATGGTGTTGCATATGGATTCATGCTCTCCCTTACTACACTAGTTCTCACCAATTCAATTACTTGTTTATTTAATTCTACATGTTCTTTTGAACTCATCTTATAAGCTGCTTGATTGGGTAGAGTTGATTTTGGTATCCAATCAATATGATGTTGAATGTCTCTCTTTTGGTGGTAAACCATCTCTTAACTCATCAAGTATAGCATCTGCATATTCTTTCAACACTTATCTTACTTGTGCTATTAGTTACACCACTTATGTGTCTTCTTTAGTTGGTTATGGTTGAATTAAAATTTTCAAGACCTTCATACATAAGAGCTCAAATGGACTTATGAATCAAAATTTATGGCCTCGAGAGGATAGGCCTCCACTCAAGGTGTCATCTATAACTTCTTCACTGCCAATAGTTGTAGCTTCAACAATGGAACTAGTTTGGTGTTATGCCATTAAATAGATTTTAAAAACATCGAATGTGAGGATCATATGAATCCAACAAATAATAAATGTGAAATGATTGATAAATGTCATAATTTTAATTTAAAACATGATGTGAGAAAAAATCGTTACTTAATGAGATCATACATAAAACTCTAATAGAGATCTCTGTGTAACTTTCCTCTCAACAATACCCCAATAGACAAGGTTGGATCTAAAAGCGTGAGTAAGTTTGTATATCTTGTTAACTAAAGTACCATAAAAATAAAATACTTTTAAGTATAAAGCTCTACATAAATATTCGTACTTTACATCGATGTCTTATCTACTTGTACAAGAATCTTAAATATATATTTATTTCAAATACACGGAGATATCAATACCAAGGTTTTGATTTTAGATTTTTTTCATACGACATCCAAATTAATATTTCCATTACTTTCTTTCTTAAATTTCCATTGACTGATGATAAATGACAAAAATCTAGCTACATTACTTTATTGGGTTTGAAAAAAAAATTCTAGAAAAAAAAGACTCCAAACACCAATGTACGATCAAGATATTATGAGTTTTCAATTTACTATTCTAAATAAAAAGAAAAAAAAATATTACTAATGATCAAATAAATATCGAATTTTTAATTAAAATTTATTTATAAAAATCAAATAAAAATTAAACATAATTATAAACAACTCGTTATATTAAACATACCCTTATTACTATTATAAAATACATATAAACATAATTACTTGATTTTTAATTTAAATTTTAAAAAACACTTATTCAAATATCTCTAAATATATAGGTTAATATCTAATATCCAATATTGTACATCTTAGATTTACTTCTCTTCCGGGAGCTGTTATTCATTTAAAAGTATGGCACGTCCTCATTTCAAACACCGTAGATTGCGCTTTCTAATGTCTTTTTCATCCTCACATTTCATTCTCAGGTGTCAGATCTACTTTTAGAAATGTAAGATGGTAACGTGGAGGCTTCGTCTCCTGACATCACAATTTACCGTGTCGATATTCCCTGGTTGGGCATATTTTAACATTTTATTCTTGGCTTTCGCTGGTAACAAAATCATATCCATCCGATGATATAAAAATATTATATATATATTGTTATAATACATTGTATCATAATTAGTGTACGTAAATATAGATTCTAGAACTTTAATTTTTTACTTTTAGGTTAGTGATACTATAGTACTGATTGGATTTATATATCAGATGTGGAGCAGTGCTGCAATTAAATTAGTGTTTAGGACATCTTCATTTAGTTTTGATAATACAAAATTGTAAATTAAAAATGTTATCATGTTACAAGTTAAGAATCCCTTTGTAATCAGTGCATGGCATATGAATTTACTTGTTATTTCTAATCCAGGGTTCATATATGATATAAGTCCTTTAGTGTCTGATATACCCTTAAATAGTTGTTATTGTTCTTCACCATCAACACCCAACACACTTTCAATTTTTTCTCAATTTATATAAAATATCATTTTCTGAAAATAGAAAATTGTATTCTTTTAAGTTTAACTTAACCTTTAAAACAACTATTTTATTTAAATAATCTACGATACCATCTATTAAATTATATTTTTTTTATTTTCAAAATTTCAGAAACTATTTTCGAATTGTAAATATTTTTAAAAAATTATTTTCATTTATTTATGACATCTTTATTATAAAAATTACCTTTTTAAAAAATAAATTTATATATATATATATAATTTCTTCAATTAAAAAAAGAAATTGATATTTTTTTTTATTTTAATATTTATTTTCCAATAACAAGTTCGATGTATAAATCTAACATATTAAGTTCATTAATTTCTTTCATATATATATATATATATATATATATATATATATATATATATATATATATATATATATATATATCCAAATGAGGAGGATATTCAAAATTTATATATGAAGGTTATTGATATCTATTAAAATGTTTATTTTATTTTATTTTAAATTATAAGAATATATCGAGGGAATATTATTAATTTATATATTAAAGTTATTGATAAAATTCAGGAAGTTTGTTATAATTTAATATTAAAATATAGTTAATTTTTAAATTTAATATTTCAATTTTATTTAATGTAAAAGGGTAATTTAATGTTTAAATTTTTAACATTTTAAATTATGATAATTAAACAAAGTTTTTAAGATTTTAATTTCAATCATTTATATATAAATTTTATTTTATTTTATTTTATTTATTTATGACCATTTAATATATTTTTTTTGAAAAGAGATTAAAAATAAGAAAAAAATAAAAAAAACTTGGCATTAGTTTGTTTATAATCATTTAATATATTTTATTTGTAAAGAGATTAAAAATAAGAAGAAATAAAAATCTTGGCACGAGTAAGAATCACTTTAAAATTACACTTTATAATATGAATATAAATTAATACTGTATAAAATTGAAAAGATTTTAATATTAAAACATATTAATATATCAGAGTTTGCATTATGGAGTTGAACTTTTACAGTTATAATTTTTAAAAATAGAAGTTGGAAATATAATATTGAATCTAAATGCAGTATTATTTATCGATTGCTAATGATTTTTTATGATATCATTTGTATTCCCAAAAAATATTCAATAAGAAGATGCACGAACCTAAAGATTCTACAAATTTAACTATTGTTCAATTTTCAAATAATAAACCTCCAATCTTACATAATAAATCTATTATCATCTCTATTTATTTAACCTTATTAAAATCAGAGGAACCTTATCCCATATTGTTTCAATCCTCATATCGTATAAAAGTAAGGTCATGAGAAAAAAAGTTTAATTATGACAAAATGATATGGTTCAAACCTAAATACATTTATAATATTTTTAAATAAAATATGGTAATTAAATTTTAAAATGTAAAAGGAAAGTATTTTTAGACAATGGTTAAAAGGGGTGCACTAATTCCAAGTGTATATCATCACTTTTATTATTGAAAACTCCACTTTTATTAATAAGCAGTTTAATACAACAATGTTCCTAGAAAAATATGGGTAGAAATATCACACCCTAAGAAGTAAAAATCAAATCAAGGTGAGCCTCAAGAGAAAAGTTACATCAGAACATAAAAATGAACGTTTTACTTTAAATGTCACAAGTGTTTTTTTTAATATTTTTTTTAAGAATTAAAAACACAAAGACCAAGGCCATTGGTCGACAACATCGAATATGGTAGTCAAAAGAGGTGGATGGGGGGACTATCCGACTTGTCCCCCTAGCCACTGGTGCTCAGAGAATTTGTTATGTCTAGTATGGACTCCCAACCACATGTTTGTTTTTTTTCTTCAAAATGCTCTACCCATTGAGAGGGCAATTGGAAAGAACTAGGTGATAAAACTTGTCTTGGGAAGGTGCTCCCCCCCTCCCGCCACCCCCCTGCCCCCCACCCAATTCTACCACCACTATGGCCAAGATTTTTGAACATGTCACCCTAATGGGGAGGTGACAATCATTAGGGATGATAAGATAAGCTCCTCTTACTTCTCACATGGCAACACATATCCATTTGTACCATTAATAGGTTTTGTATTCTAAAATAAAGGTAGTAAGGTCTACCTATGCAATGTTGAGCTTGAAATATTTTTCTGTAAAACTGAGCCAAGAATTCATATATTTTCCATCCAACTTGTGTGTAGTCATCTAAAAGTAATAGATGGAAAGGTCCAAGCGCTAGGAGTTCCTCCATTGTTGAGGAACACTCTTGATAAAAGTTTAATCCCATGTTCATGTTTCTATAATTATACAAGGGCACATTATTGTATATATTTCTTAAGATGTTGATGCAACCATTTGATATACTCATTGTAGCACCATGTTCCTCTAACGTTAAATTTAATGTTTCCATTCAACATGTCTATTGTAGTGCCTTGAATTCATTAAAAACTTAGGTGATTCTTATGATTTCGCATCTAAAAGTGTTACCATGTCATCCTCAAATGCATGATCCAAAACCAATGATGCTTATAAATTTCATAAGGTTTTTTTTTTAACCACTCATGCAATTGCTCACTATCATTGTTATTCACTTCTTGATGTTTTTATTGACATGTTCCAAATGTGGTAGAATCCTATACCATAGACATGGGTGTGCATGATTAATAATGTGGTCTATTGCTTTGTTTGCATATACTAAAATTGGTGGAAATTTATTGTGTTGTTACTCTCCCTCATTATATTTTTATCCAGTATTATCCTTCTTGTTTGGAGGCACATACATCTTGTGATTCCTCCATGAGTCGTTTATGGGTTTTCCTTTCATTTACAAAGTTGAAACAACATATGGGTAGGTTTTACTATCGGTAGAGACCATGCAAGATTATGATTTTGGGGGAAAGGGGGATTAGAAGGGAACTAGATGGATGCAATCAGTTAGAAGAAACAAATACAATAAAAAAGGGCCCAAAATGGGGGTGATCATGGAAAAATAGATAGAAGGGTGCATAGGTAAAAAATTATGTTTGTCAAAGACCTATATGGTTATGATCATCTCTTCAAGATAATTCCAATTATTGTTATGTATACTAACTTCCTAAATGTCTTTGTCAGACCTTGTTTATTAGAGACCCTATTGCTCGAAGAGAAATCATTAAGTATTTCCTAGATAGGAAGATAACCTTTATCACTAGTATATGAAATCACATCTACCTAGAAGAAAAATGCAACTACTAATAAATAATGGTACAAATTTCAGTAGAAACTGACGATATAATGGTTCACAATAATCCTTGAATCTTCGTTGCTCATAGTTTCACCAAAATTTCTGCCTTTATACCACTTGTTAAAATTATATATTGAAAAAAAAATGAATATTATAAAAAGTGACAATAATTCATTCATATAATGTACATAATTCATAATAACAATAACAATAGCATCCAAGTGTGATAATTCATCCAAAATAACATTCAAAACTTAACCTAGGATGCATACAATTGTATTAAGTGACACCACAAGAGAGAGAAAACACCATATAACAAAAAGTATGAATGTCGTGGCACATTAAGGGGTAAAATCAAGAAAGCAAAAATGTAAACAATAAAGAAACAATTCCACAATTGATGTCCAATAATGGAATACCTAGCCTTTGTTTATAAGTAGAATTAGGTTGGAACACCCCCAAAGTCTTAATGACACTAATTAAATATAAATTAACCATTATAAAAACAACTATTGACTATTCAAAAGTTATGTGCGATACATGTCGGTTACTCCATAACCCTACATTATATGTGATGAAAAGATAATACCCATAAATACCAAAAATAGCAAGCTTAGCAATCTATCTTTGGTCAAAACACCTTTCCAAAATTAACATGTTTGTTTAACTTATTCTTGATGACGCATTCATTATCAAACTCAAACTTATACACTTATTCCATTCTAAAATTGATAATAAATTGTATTTTATCATCAAATAATTATGTACATAAACCTTTCAAAAAGGACCATAAAACAGTGCATAAACTCCTTTTAACTAAAACCCTATTTTACAATTGATTTGAAATAATATTGGTTTCCCTTTCATTATTATAAATTCTCTCAGTGGAAATTTAATTAATACCAAATAGATTCCGAAAGATTGGGTGTCTATTTAAACATTCTTTTTACATTTTTATCCTCTGAATGTTTGAGTAAAATTCAATTGTATACTAAATAATATATGGAATTAAAAGGAATGCATTTTTATATTAATTAATATTGGAATGCATTTTTTATAATAAAACTTCAGAAAAAAATCCCCAGTAGGAGCCTTCTTTCCCTTCAAAGAAAATGATAACATTGGACAAATTATTTAAGAAACGGACTGACTTGCATCAAAGATAATAAACATATTTTGTATTACAATCGAAATAGAAGAATTATAAGTTCATGTCAATTTAGTCAGAAATATTTTCGCAATTCCTTACAAATTCTATTCCATATATTCCATGTTATTTAAAATAATGTAATACCTGCACTCTTTCAACAGACAATTATAGATCTTTAGCCCATCAGCAGCAACACAGGGAACCAGACTCTTCTGCCATTGTAATCTGGGGGATGCACTTCATTTTAGCCTCGCTTATCCCTGCTTTTATATTTTCGATAGTTTTCCAGATCCGCTTGTTCCAAATTTTTATATGAAAGTTTCCCTGATCTAACAAAAGGTCAATCTATGAATATGTGTTTCTTTTTTTGGGCCAAAAAGGACTTTTCTTTAGTAACCGTTTATGGCAAGATCAAATAGCTTGTGTCCGCCTTCTAATTTCTGTTTACCACAAACTGCAAAGTAATGTCATAACACTGAAGAAATAGAGGATGGAGGTAATGCCATAGCATTACAAAGATCACCTGCACAGAACCGAAGAAAAATATTCATCAAATCAAGAAAACTCCTAAAAATGCCTAACTTGTCAAGAAGATGCTTTGCATAAAGAAAAAATGGTTAATTCGCAGAGCCTTAATTACATGTTTAATTAATATTTATATAGATACTATCAAAACTATACCAACACCTAGTGCACCCTTCATCCTAACTCAGTTTAATGCAGAATGATCGGAAATGTATTCACATTCATATTTGAAAAATTGTTGTTGGCTCCTTTCCTTGCATGGTTCCTAAACTAGATATTGATACAAATACTCTCAAGAACTACTGTTTTACACAAGCGTAAATATCTAAAGCTGGCTGCGGGGCTTTTATAATTGACAACAAAACTATACCAACACCTAGTGAGGCCTATACCCCAACTCAGATAACCCGTCTCTGAATGCAACATACAATAAAACTAATTGCAACATCATAAAATGCATTGCATTCAATAGAAATAGAACAAACTAGAAGATAAATGATTTAAGCATCATCTTTTCTTACTATTTAAATAAAATGTATACATAGGCTGCCATTCCATCTGAAAAATATACCGATGAACACAATATCACATATGATTGAAGAAAATAACTGTAAAGAAAAGAGAACATTATATATGGAACCGTGAACTGAAAATTAAATGTATAACTTCTTGAATCAACAATTAAATTATAAATAAGGTGGCTGCAATTTGATGTTTTATACTTTGATTGAAGAATTGCAATGTTTCAATCATGAAATCAGAAGATCAACTCAATATTTGGCAATTATACTAACTAGAACTATAACCTCCTCAAGATTGCGATTCCTTCATCAAATAAGCAAAGAATGGAAGATTTTTTCTTTTCACTCCTTAAGCTTTTTAGTCATGTAGATGGTAGAATTATTATGCCCAATCTTTGGCTTTGACTAAATTAACATTGATTACAATGTGGGAGGAATTTAAAAAATTAATCAAATCTAACATTTTTAACTGATTTGCTAGGAAGTAGAGAATGAGATAAAATGGAAATATTATAGGAAAATACATCACTAAACTTAAGAAGAATGCAATCCAATAGGACATCATAGCCAAAGCCCATTGATGATGTGCTCCAATTCACTACATAAATATGGATAAAAATAAGGGACCTTAAGGTCCATTCTCCTCTTGAAATGAACAAGGTGTATCCAAGCTTAAGAAGGAAGGTAAATTGAAAGGTAAAAGATTTGCTATCATTATTTATAATAATAAAGATGATAAGAATTATTGTGGCATTGTGGCATAGATGGACATCGAAGAATATTCTTAGAAATAAACCCTCAAGAATTGCACCAGAGGAATCCCAAGGTGGTCATGACTACTTAATAGAAAGGAAAGAAACTGGGAGTAGCTTTGATTTTGATAACAGTATAACTTGCAATTCAATTCAAAAGTAGGTATGTTACAATAGTGGCGCAGATGAAGATATAAATAAATTGATAAAACTCTTCCATATTAAAACTAAGATTAAGAAGACAAGGGTTGATACTATTTTCAGTTCATTATCACTAGCAAATCTAATTTCAAAAGAATTAGTAGAGATGCTTGGGTTGGAGGATATAATTATATTCATCCATACTCATTAGGTGGGTGGAACAAGGAATTGAAATTCAACTTACCAAACAATGTAATGTAAAGTTTGTTTTTAATGGAGATCACGTTGAAGCAGTATAAGTACATATTGTTCCTTTTGATAGTTGTGGAGCAATATTTGGAAGCCCATACATGTATGAGAGGGATCATACATGTATGAGAGGGATCAAATTTTTTTGAGGAGAAAAAATAAATATTAGTTGATCAACGACAAAGTAATATACTAAAAATATCTATTAATTAATTATTCAATAAATAGTACATATATAGCGGGCAGAATTCCTATTATTTAAGAGTAAATAATCCCAAAAAAAAACTTATTGTTAATATTGAATATATTATTAAAACAAAACACTAAATAAAATAAGTTACAACTTATCATAAACTATAGTAGTCTTCGTACTAAACATAAATATTCTAACATTTCATCTTTTAGTGTAGACATGGAGAGAATAGTCACATATTACAAAAGCTTTTTTTTGAAACTTCTTGTTAGATCACGTAGAACTCCATCAAATTGTTTCGTAATCATCGTAAAAATATAAGACCCAAATTGAATTTCCAAGTTTCCAGATTCCACCTCCAAAGCTCCTAAATTCACAAAGCCTCAAACTATCTAATTAACCATCCATATTAAACTTCATCTACACTAGATTTTTTCTATTTTCAAAGCATGGGATTTTTAAAAAAATAAGTTATTCAATTTATCATCACAATGAATTTCTTTTTTTTTACACATCACAGAAATAAAATGAAGAGGACTAAGTCCTCTTTGTTTTTTTTTTAGCCTTTGATTTTGATGTTTACCACTTGGTCACAAACAGTATATAGGCAACCTACATTACCACTGGCAACTACCCTCAACTTTAGTTGATTCTGTGCATTTGGATATGTCATTATTAAATGTCATAGATTCAAGCCCCACATAGTGGACGTCATGTTCTCCCAATAATGCGTCTATGCAAAAAGATTTTGCATTTGAATTTGGATTATTAATGATATTCACATTATTTATTTAGACTGACCAGACTAAAAGTTCCACCTTAATGATTCTAGATGCTAAACACATTCATTATTATAATAAATGAACTACACATGATATAAACATATAATCTGAAGATATTCAAATTTTTTTTTGACTTAAAAGTATACTTATATAGACTCTGAGAATGTAATTAAAGATACAATTATTCTAATCAAACTTTTGACTTTCAACTAGACAAATAAGAAACATAAATGAAATAATATATAAACAATCTTTAATACAATATCTTAACTTTACACTTAAAAATATGGACAATATAAATAAAAGACTACTAAATCTTTTAATACTAATAATTTTTTTACATAACCTTATATTCCAAATGACAACAATTTTTAAAGTTTCACAATTTATAAAGAAATAAAAATACAAACTATAATAATATCATATGCAAAATAGAATTTATATATTAAATTATTTGAAATGCCACTATGCAAAACAGCTCTTGCTCATGGCCGCGGTGCCTGATTTGGGGTTCTTATTGAAGACAACCCCTACGAAGGTGTGGCTAAGAGAGGTGATGGCTCTATTTTCCCTGATTTGGGGTTCTTGTTGAAGACAACCCCTACGAAGGCGTGGCTGAGAGAGGTGATGACTATAAAAATAGATCCAAGGGAAATCATTGCTCACGGCTCTAGACAAGTACGATGGGATATACATGTACGACAATGTTATAATCCTGAGGTGGTTGTCGAAGTTGTGTAACGTAATCAGGTCACGAAACCTGTTGATATCACCTTAAGCCATAAAGTCTTTCCATTGCTTGAGTAGTTCATATTTTATGTATCGGTCATTGTACAAACATGTACCAAGTTTTAGTAGGATCTTTTTCTATGGTGAGTTTCTTCTTGATAAATTTATACTAGATAACTATTGAAGGGGCAATCTTGATAGTGGTAATGATGATCTGCTCTTCGTTGGTGTAGTGATTGGTGAAGAGACGTCTTTAATTATTGCATCCAATAATCAAGTGCTTCAGCATTAATTGTTCTTTATAACATCAATATTTTGATGTTTAATCATATTTTGAATAAAGTGTGTCTCTAGGACGAGATTTCTAAAATTTGAGGTACCCAAAGGACTAAGAGGGACTAGGTGTAGCAATAAGTTGTAGATTTGACGAAAAAAGGAAGTACTCCATGAATTATTAGACATCTTCGAAGTTTATTATTATTATTTATTTATTTATTTATTTTTTGAGAATTCACCATCTTTGTCCTTGTATGTTTGTTAGGAAAATCTTATATTAAATGCAACATTGAGATCCCTAATATTCCAAGAATGCAAAATGATCTCCCTTTTCCTATGTTTGTCGACTTATTCAAGGCCTATACTTGAAATTGGCTTTAGATTCTAGAAAATATCCACCTTGTTTTATCATTTTTCTTCTTCTCTTTTTGTTATTGTATTGTATGATCAATATTTTCAATTGTTAACCATTTTTATAAAAGTTAGTCTTTTGTTTTGGTTTACATGCTCTATATCATTCTATTCTAAGAAATTCCTCTACATGTCATCCTTAGTGGCATCTTCTTCAGGGATTTGGAAATCCATTTTCTTGCTTAACATATAAGAGGGTAAGGTAAATTCCTCCATATCTTCTTTAAATGACATCCTTTATCGGAGTCTTTAGAAGCTTTTTTCTTTCCTAGTGATGAAGAGGTCTTATTCACTAAGAATAGGTTTGAAAGGATCATTCTTTATAGCCACTTCTCGAATACTTTGATAATCAATATTAGGTTATTATATTAATTTTGCAAGGGATTGAGGATTTAGGATTTTTAGCCTCTTTTGTTTTTCATGTCATGTTGAAAAATATAAGGAGTTTTTGTCTCTTGTTCAATTATTTCTCTTGGTGGTTTTAAAGTTGTTAATATATTCTAGGTTATGTTTTCTAAATTTTAAAGGGCAATCACTATCTAAATGCCCATGGTCATGACATACTATGCATCAGAAAGAGGATGTTCTTATAATAGATGGTTGTTTCCTAGTTGACCTACCCAGAGATAAAGGGTTGGCCCATAACATTGGAGTGTTGGTTGGTTGGCCTACCAAACCTATAGATTTATCTGGTTGGTTTGCCACTCCTACCCTTATATTATATACACATGGTTCACTTTAAAAGGCCTTGACCCAAATGCCCTTAGGTTTGTTTAGGCGAATCAGATTCCCTCTGTTGGTGAATCAAAATGCGCAAAGCATGTGAAAAATCACCCTGTATTTTTTAGTGGTGTCATAACGTTGAAAGGGCCATGATGGCATTTTACTCCAAGGCATCATTATGTTGTTAGACGTCATTATGCTGTCAGGTGTCATTATGCTATCGGGTGCTAGTATGTTCCTGGGTGGTAACATGTTGGCAGTATGCTATCGTGCAATAGCATGGTGCCATGTGATAGCATGGTGTTATGTGGCACCATGTTGTTGCATATCATGGTGCCATGCTATCACACGACACCAATGTTGCATGACACCATGTTGTCATGCAATACCATGCTATCACATGATGGCTTATTATTATACATCACCATAACACCACATAACCCCTTGCTATCATGTGACACCATACTATTGCATGGTGTTATGCTTTCACATGGTGTGATGTTACCATGCAATAATATGCTATCATGCCCACAAAGTGTTGCCACCTGGTGCACCAGTGGCATGGTACCGCATGATGCCATACCATTATTAGTCCCTGGTGCTGCCAACTGGTTACTCTGATTCCCCACCTTGCTTCTAAATAATGCTATAGCAACCTCATTTAATACTTTGGTTTAAATTTTTCTTGTCCTCCCTCAACCTTCCTTCTTCCAACTCAACCTACTTACTTCCACTAACTTGTTTCCAATGGCTTTCACATCCATGGAAACTCACAATCAACTAGGGGTGATCCAAAATTGTGTTTTCAAAAATATTTTGTGTTTAGATTTCCTCTGCATGTTGGATGCACCCAGATCCTTTGTTAAGTGGATCGATCAATGTCAGCTTAGAGGCCTGGTGCAGATGCCATAATATGATGTGTCTATCAATAACCAACTGTTGTGATATCTAGTTGGGTGTTTTAACATGAGCAAGAGCCATTTCTACGTACAGTTTAACAACAAAAGCATATACTTTAGCACCTCACCATTAGATATCCATAATTTATTAGGTCTTCCACGATGTAATGCAAGCCCTATTAGCACCAATGTGGTGTTATC